>JAQFWX010000079.1:0-169679 GCA_027605045.1 Phallus indusiatus
AATCTTCGCACTCAGCTCAGGAAAACGCGTTGTGCCTTTTTACCTAGTAAGCCGATGAATGCCTCTTAATGCCAACTCGCCTCATCTCTAATACCCACTAAGTACTACTGCCATTAATGACGAAACCATCCAGCCAATGCTTCATTTCGGCTGAGCAATAAACGTGTTTTAAAAGAGCGAGCGATCATCGCGTGCAGTCCAACATTTGCATGCATAACAATGGGATCGCCTTTTCGACGTTAAGTTATAAAAACCAGGTCTTCCAAGAGATGTCATAAATTATCGCCTGATACGACACGAGTCAGTAAAGCAGTTGCCACTGGCTAGGCAGGCTGGTAAATCTTTTATGAGGAAAACGAAGCTGACATCTCTTTTTAATTGCGCCACTTGAGCAACTGTCGCGTGATGTATTAAATCAATGATTTCCAATATTTGATTTTCATATCTTTCTCTTCGTGTCAATGATTGGGCCAAGGCGAAAAACTTGCGTTGTCATTGCGCTCGGATGATAGTAGAGAATGCGAGCGTCAAATGAGCGCTACACCTGCCGTGATGCCGTACAGTCACGTGTCCTTTTGCGTGACTAAACGTGTTTACGTTGGAGTTCCTTGCCTTGGATCTTCTCTTGACCTTCTCAGGCTTTCACTTATTGACATGATTCTGGACCGTTTTAACGCGAACTGAGACAATAAGGCGATACTTGCTATCTAGATTACTCAATATCTTGACTGTAAATCAAGATCGCAGTGCCTACGCGACCTCAACACCCCCAGCCTGGCGATTGTTGGGCAACTACGTGCCATCTAACCCTCGTGTATAGATTCTGCCACCATCAGAAAATGTCGAATTTTCTTCTTCCTGTCAATATATAAATATAGGTGCCTATGTATACGTCGACGTCTGGTGGAATTTACAAATGACTTGGCGAGCGGCGACAAATTGCAAAATACTTTGGGCTTCTTAGGCTGCGATACATGAGTCACTCAGACTAACTGGTAGTGCACGCTTGCCATTTGGCAATCTATGTGAAAAGAAAACAACAAACTTAAAAAATTTGATCTACAGAAATCATATAATTATATTTAAGTGGCACGTATGTTGTTCGTTCCTAGCGCTCTCACACACTAATAATCGGACTTTTCTCTTTTGAACATCGGAAAGGTTCTTAACCTTAGGGTGCGGAAACAGCTCGTTTTTTAGATGAAAAAACCAAGCCTGCATGCTCCTCTCATCCATCCCGGTGTTACCATCCGATATGATATTGTATTTGCCGGAGCAGCCTGAGGTGTTCTTTGTGGCGCTCTTGAGAATATCTTATAGGTTGACACTTTGGCACTGCGCGCGCGCGTTTGAAGTGCCAAGTTTGCGTCACAAGACTTATGTAGTCAACGAATCTCAAGAAGTTTTCTATGTATGTCGTTTTTTTTTTTTTTTATAAATTGTCTTAGCAGATGGTTTGATCGCCGGACACCGTCACTGAATTCAATTCAATTCAGCTAACCTATAAAATGAACTTGAAATGAACTCGAGAGCACAGCATGTTTATACAAGTCTAGCTTTTAGCAAGGCACGTACCCTTTTTCGCTTATCTTTGAACTTTCATTTCATGATATCACTCGATTATGGAAAAAATTGGACTGGTTCTGGAATAACACATGTTCAAGTAGATTAAATTCCAGAATTCTGTTTTCAAGAATTTCCGATGATGTTCTTATGTATTTATTTTGTTAGTTCTGTATACAAAGCGGAGTATTTATATTCCAGTCCTTTCAATGGAAAAGGCAGGTCTCAATTGACACCAGCGTTGTGATTCGCTCTAGGCAGTAGCGGCTGAGACTTTGGCGTATGCCTCTTTCACAGAAGGCCTTTCCATCAATGATTCGTAGTATTTGGTGAGATTGGGGTACTTTTCTGCATCCAAATCTAAACCGGCAAAACCTTTAACGTGAATCCCTATAAAAATATTTGGTAATTCTTATTGCCGGTTAGAACTTGAGTAGATACAACTCACATGGAAGCACAGAGCAATCTGAATAATTGGTCTGTACGGTTAGAAGTCGCTTGAGACAATGGAAAAAGTTGTCACTCACCAACAATAGTAAAGTGATGTCCACAAATATAATCACCCTGTTCGGCTAAACGCTTCTCCAAAACATCCCAGGTGCGATGAGCCTCCTTCTTGTATCGCTCATACACGGAGTCATGAATGTCCTTGATGGGATGAAAGTGTTTCCAGTATACCGCCTGCTCCGTCATAACATTCTGTCCAGAATTCTAGAAAGACGCTTATACATAATTACCTCAAATTCAGGACTATATTGAACTCACAGAAAAGTAAAGCCAAACATGAATATCAGTACGGTCTTTGAGATCCGTAGCAAAAAGCTTGTTTTCTTTGTCGAAGCGCTCTACGAGGTATAACAAAATAGCACCAGATTCCCAAATGACGTAGTCCCCATTAGTATGGTCGACAAGAGCCGGGACACGTCCGTTGCTAGATAGAAACCTTAAATCAATGAATCACTTGGGATATAAATAAAACGAACGCACGGATTAATTTTGAGAAAGTCGGGTGATTTGATGCCGTTGGGACCATCACCGAAATCCTGCAAGTTCATTAAGACAAAATTAACCATCTGAAAGATGGAAGTGTAACCTTGTGGACTAATTTGTAGGTGACTCCTAATTCTTCCGCAGCAATGACAAGCTTCATGGGATTAGGGACGGCATTGGAAATATAGATTGTTACGTCGGACATGTCTGCGTAGCTTGAGATTTCGTCAAGAGAGTTTGCAGATTACGATTTAACGTTAATAGTTTGACGGGATTTGCAGTGGCTTTAAATCCAAGTCTTCATGCCTTCATTTCTTTTATGTCATTGAAGCAAGGCCCTGACGTTCGCTCCCGCGATGATGAAACGGAACATGCTATGGTAACAGTGAGACAGATGACAAATGCCTTCACATCCGAGGACCAAGATCATCTACATGACAAACTGCGTAACAAATGTTGAGTTCCCCAATGTACATGCATGATTAAGACTGTCGTTACTCACAATTCCCAAGTACACCTCCCATGCTCGTCGTTATGTTCACTCTGCAAGTGAAAGTTAAAAAATCCATAACTGCAGTCTGTTCGATAATTGGAGCCTGAGAATGTCGTGTGGTCCTGAAATTTTATTCTTTGCTTGGTAAACATTCCTGAGACCGCTTTGTCATCTCCAAAAAAATAGAGACGCCCGACTACTCGGCAAAAGCCGATACTGAACAAAATGCTTCCGCGAATTATTGCGCTTTGAACGTTTTTGAATCTGAAGACTGAGGATAATTCATGTCCGTCCGTTCTGCATCCCAATTCTAAACCCTATTCTTAACGTAATATACTGTTCCAAAAGCTGTATTCGGTTTATACTGATCAAAAAGTAAAGGATGTAAGTCTTTACACACGGAATGGCTCAACTGCAATTCATTTTCAATAGTCTACTATTCGTCTTCATTCACTGAAAACTACTGAATTTATGATAGGGCACTAACAATTTGAATTACATATCAAAATCGTTCCGTCACATAATCTACCGGTTTTGCTTTGTGTTACCAGAACATGCATTATTCAATGGCACCTCAAGCTAAAAGTACCGTTCAAAGACATTTTATAACCCAAACGTAGGCGACACCCTCGGGATACAGCCAAGACCAATGTATGTGAAATCGTAATGAATATTATTGGTGGTTTTGACATTATTCACAGTGGTGGTTGACATTTGGCCGGTGGTTCCAGTTCATGAGCCGATTTTGCCTTGCGATCAACTTCCCTTTCCTTTACACACTTCTTGACCTCCTGAGAAGTTTGGTCTTTCTTGGCTTTTCTCCTTTTTGAGTCATTGATGATTTTTGAAAGGAGGTTCTTAGTATCCACCAGCCGTCTCTACTGCAAAGATCATTGACATTGAACGCCAATTGAATCAAGTCAAACGGGAAATACTCGTATCATATCTATATTACTGGAAAAAGGTCTTCATCTCCAAGTGCCTGGGAAGTTCATTTCGGTGGTCCCGTCATTTCCGAAACAAACCCTATATGAAGGCTGACCCAGTCCGCGGCAGATTTCAAATTGATAAGAGGTTCGAGGGCTGTTTAATCCCGAACCGTTACCTACTTTGCAACCACCGAGTCACTCACTGTCTATCTTTGGTATCAGGAGTAAGGTTTATCTTTGGAATTGAATTGCACTCATCTCAGTTGGTTGATTGGTGAAACTTGTTTTTAGAATATCAAGGTTGTGGCCAGCATGATTCAATTGTGTACCTTTCGAATCCCAACTCGCCGATATTCTCAGATCCATGAGAGTAGAACTATTGGATAAACTTATATTGGATAAACTTAAAATGCCGTTATATAATTAATATAACCTCTCCCACCATCTATTCAAACAGCCTTCTGTTGAGATTCTCTGTCTTGGACTTTCACTAGGAATAACCATTATCCGGAGAGATTCATTTGAATGTGAGGCATTCGATTCTTATATGTACGATATGTATTTGAGTCGTTATTCTTCCTCCTTAGTCAATGCATTTTCAGGTAGCCAAGCAACGTAGCCAGTCAGCCATATGCACCGGTGGCGCAATACGTCGGGCTAATTTTAAACAAAGTGCGATTATCATGCGGCGGTCCATGCGTTGGTTGGATTGTCTTTCGAAGAATCGAGACCGTTGGAGTGAATCGTAAGCATGATTTGTTTCTGAGCTGTGTCTTCCATCATCATCTATATCCCATGCAATGATCATTGACGTGGCAACCTGCTACATATGTTAAATTAAGATATATATACGTGGAACATCTAAATTAGGTATTACAATGATTTGGTCAAACGTCACAAACAGCATTTGAATGCCAGAATAAAAAGAGTAGCTCTACCATAAAATATATACTGCTATAGCAAAAGCCATAATAAAAAAATGAAACAAATGCTTGGTATTTTTCTTTTCGAATTTGAATTGAGAAGACGAAGAAAATGATGACGAGAGGGGGGGAAAAAGTATAATGCATGATCCTTTCGATCGGAACAGGGGAAGAATGATAATATCGATAAGGAGGTGGGAATACATACTGTTTTCTGTTCCAATCAGGATATCAGGAAAGGCGTTTGTTAAGAAGGCATGAAATATGTAGAGCGTGAACACCCAAAAAAGTCAAGAAATGTGCCATACACAACTTCGAAATTTAGTCAGCTCTTTCCCCTTTCTTCTACAATTTTGAAATTATCCAGCCCCAGCCATATTCAGTCGCAAGGCACATGTAAGTCATTTACGGTTTCGTGACGAGAGAAGGAGATAAAGAGAGAGATGTACGAGAAACAGAAGAAACGAAAACAAACATTGAGAGAAAGAGCAATGATTAGGGATGATTGACGATGACGGACAGAAACACAAGAAAAAAATTGATGGCAACTTGCTTTGATGTAAAACAGCGCCGGAATGTGTTTGACAAAAGAGAAAACAAACGACAAGGTTATAGTTTAACAAATGTGGCAACATTTGCTCTTTTCTTCGTCTTCAGCTTCGTAAGGAGTATGTGCTTTGGTTCCTTCTCGCATGAGCATGCTCGCCCGAGTCGCTGCTTCAAAGACATCGTCTACACCTTCGCTCTTAAGAGCGCTGCATTCTTTGTATGCACGAGCCCCTATTTCTCCGGCGACGCGCCTGCCAGCTTCAGTGCTCACGAAGAGATGAGAGTTGGCTGACCCAGGCGGCGGACGCAAGTCAGTTTTCAGGCCAACGAGAATGACGGGTACGTGGGGACCACAGATGGAGCGGACCTCCTCAATCCACTTGGTAAGCGAACGGTTAGCTTGAAGTCCAGAACAAGTCAGGGTAAAGGAAGAGGTGGGTACCTTAACGGTTACATTCTCCAACGAGTCTGGCGTATCTACTGAGAAAGCGATAAGGATAACGTGGGATTTCGAGTATGATAATGGACGAAGGCGCTGTGAAAACACATTAGGAAACGCAGATTAGCTTCGCGCGACTGAGCAACTGAAGAGACAACGAACTTCATATTCTTCTTGACCACTTTTGAACAGATAAGGTATTTATTGATTTAAAATGCATGTGGACATACGCTGTATCCCATAAGGCTAGTTGGACTGGCTTGCCGTCAAGGCGAATCTCTGCAACGTAGTTCTCGAAAATGGCTTAGAGAAAAAGGATCAGTGCCAGCTACACTACAGCCAGAGGGTTCTTACTTGGGTGCTAAAACGTTAAAAGTCAATCAACAGAACTCTACAAAGGCTACATGACCTACGTATTCCTTTGGAAACTCCCCCAGGGCAAAGCAACACAAAAGACTCGTCTAAAAGCAGCAAGTGTCAGCACATTCTAGCCGAGAACGATATACCAAGAGAATGGACCTTTCCACAGGCGCCATCGCCCACAATAACCAGTTTTCGACGAATCTGTGTAGGTGGCGATTTAGTATGGTACCACTGCCGGAGCGCGACAAAAAGGAAAAATGACGCACTGGACTTTGTGACATGAATAATACAAGATTGAGGAAAGAAAAATTGAACTAGAGTAAGGAAAATATAAATGCAAGCGACGAAGCAAATAAGAAAGGACGATGAAAATCGTAAAGAGAGGAAAGGGAATGGGGGAGGGGTGTAGTAAAGCTGTGCGTCAGGAATCCCCGGCCTTGCGGTTTTAGCGCCTGAGTGACCGCGAAACAACGACTCGGATGCTGCCCGCAATCAGACAGATTCAACACACAATATATATATTGTATGAATAGAATAGAGTAGAATAGATAGTGTACATGTTATTATTCGCCCGTTCCGAATGCCTTCGAAATTATACATTGTAAGGTAATCAATTCAAAAAGGATGTCGGGCCACGCGTCCCTCGTCTTTTTCGGAAATAATACGAAATCAAAACTGCAGCTCCGACGATGAACATAATGCCACCTGCGAGACTAAGTCCAAGTATGGTACCTTTCGAAGGGTGCGAAGAGCCTATCGAGGGCGTAGCAGAAGGTGACGTGGAATGCAATGAATTAGTGGTCTCTGATAGTGTGCTGGTCGGAGAGCCAAAAGCTGAAAATGTCGTTTCACGAGCAACGGAAAATGGCGAAGATGCGTTACTTCTGCATTCCAACGTCATTCTTCATATTATCAATAATTACGGTTAGATACCACTTACGTAGATTGTAATAGATCATTCGTGGGTATCGGATATGAACGTGAGGAATCATTTCCACTTCCATCCAAAGCGAGGTTGTTTAACATATGTCATGAACATTCGTCGCCGGAGGGACGTTGGGGTAGGGGAGACGAGGTAAGAAAGACGATGGTATGAATGAAGGAAATAGGCGAGGTACACAGTAGCGTACTTATCCTGTGATTAGAGCCAAAACCGTGTCAAATGATAACCGTGGACGGAAAAACAAACCCCTAGATCGGCAAAGACAGTGGGAGATGATCTGCCAGGGAGAACAGAAAACATCAAGGTAATTATGGAGGGAAGATATAGAGGTAATGTGGATCACATGCGAGGAAAGGAGATCCGTGGAAACCAGCCGTAAATGAAGGTTCTTTTTTGGTGAATACGATCGATTGTCAATGAATCATGATGCGAAAAAGCCAGGAGGAGCCAGGTGAACACTTTGAATGAGGGATATACGAATTGCACACTATCATGGCGCCTTGGGATCGTCTAGCCATTTCCAGCGAGGTACCCTGAATAAGCAGCCAATAGCCAACGCGCCCAGTGACCCGATGAACAAAGTATGTGCGATTATCAATCCGTCACTTAGTAAAATGTTCCGCCGGACCAGTAGCGTAATATTTAGACACAACTGTCGCAAAGTTATCTCAGTTTGTTAGGCAGAAAGAAACAGCCTAGATGCAATCAAAATATCAGAAATCGTATTGACATGTCAGACATACGTATATAAGATCCGTACACCAATGACATAAACAAACGTGCCTCATTATCAAGAGGCCTTGTATCATTAACGAATGTGTACCTTGCAAGGGCAGTTTTGAGATCCTAAATGACTGAGGAAAATGTGAAAAATGGACCATAACATCAGGAAATGAAGTTCTGCTCACATGGGTTTCAGCCTCAAAGAAGTTTGATTAGCAATTCAATCAGACATGTGAAGTCTTTTCGTTGCTGGGACTGTCTTCCGAACCCCGTAACAGACTCGGTGTATTCAAGTTCTCGTTGCCATGAACATTTGGTGTCTGTTCCGGACGACCAACCGCCCTGGCAAATTCAGTCTGGCGTTGCCTCTCTTTTTCACGACGACGGTCCTCATCGCGTAATACACCTTTATACATTCTCTATGACAACCATGTATTTAGAAATGAGGAGACGAAACAAGATCGGAGTAAGGAAGCTTACGTCGCGTTCCCATTCCTGCAAAAAATGAACACCCCAAATTGTGAAGCCCGACAATATCACCGAGCCAATAAGCACCGTTTTCGCTCTTCTACTCATTGTGCACGAGAGAGAGAGAAATACAGCAAATTTGCCGCAAGAGACCACAAGTTGGCAATCGAAAAAGCGTATAAATTGCGCCCACGGTCACCCACATGTGACCTAAGCATGAATCGCGTAAAACTCAACGTCAAGACACGAGCACCCATCGTTGAGCGGACAGACAGACCTCCTTGTGAAATGTGCGTGTCATAAAGTGGTTTCTGGATAATAAATAATAACCAACCAACCAGATGCAAGCGTCAAATATCGCGTTACGTTTGTCCAACGTGCAATCTGCCATACTGTTCCCTGGAATGCTTCAAGTCCGAGGTAAAGTTTTTTTTGAAGAATATATCTTCACCAATTGTCTTATTGGAATTATAGAGTCATGCAGAATGCTCAGAAACATTCTTTCGAAAAGAGATTGAAACCGAAATCAAGCTCGATCCTAAAAAGTCTACAGATGAAAAACGAGCGATGATGGAGCTATTACGCAAATTTGAAGAAGAGAGCGCACAGCAACCAGATCTATTGACGGAGGGTCCTGATAATGATGATGATGAAGACCAAGATGACTTGGCTGGTAAACTTGAAGGTTTAGATTTAGGTTCGTGCCTTTCTTGAGCTATTAGCATTTCCTTGGAGCTATATATCCGACATGCTTAAACATTTCCTATTGAACAGATGAAACGGATACAAACGTAATATGGTCATTGTTATCAACCGCCCAGCGCAATAAGTTCCTGCAAGCAGTGCGAGACCCGTCCAGCGAGCTAGCTCAGCAGCTCCTAGTGGGAGAAGAGTTATCTGAATTTCACCTTCAACCGTGGTGGGAGTCTCCTGCAATTCAATCGGAGGAGTCTACCTCAGCTGCCCCTAGATCGAGAGCTGTGCGATATGGAGCTACCCCGATATGATGCCTATTCCAGAGCAGCTTCTTGCATCAGCTCAAAGTTCCATGCCGTCTCTATCAAATGTCACCTTGCTATACAATATACTTGCAACGTGGTACGTGTGTATGCATGCAGAAGTCACCCCTGAATGACGACGGCTGACTCGGGTTTATTAGCCTAGCGTATGCATATGTAACAAGAAAGCTATTGATCTCGCCTTTATCCTCCATAAAGACCAATGATGCGGACCGAAAGATAGCAATTGATCTGTTCAAGCGGGTTGCGCCATTCTTGACTGACAAACGGTCAACACTGGTTTTCTCTAGTGTTGACGACATAGTTACGTTCTTCTGGTCTAAGCTTGACACGGTACGTAAGCGCGATTTCAAATAGTTGCCTCGCTTTTTCAGGTTCCAACAACATAATGAACATTTCGCTAATTTCTTTCTTTTTTCCCTGGTCCTGATTGCACAGCTTTCAGACACTCCAACCGACACGTCTATCGCCAAACTTCTCACCGATACAGCATCGTTACTAACACCACAATCAATTACCACCATCAATCCGGATGACACTGGCACTGGTAATTTAATGAGTTTACCGTGCCGCACAACATTACTCGTTCTGTCGGATATCTCACGTCTATTCGCGGACATCAAATATATAACTCACAAGCTGAACTTCTACGCTGCGCAGTTGTGCGTGCACGACACGTTAACACTCAAAGCAGTTGTCGAAGAAACACGCATCACGGCTCTTAAATTACAACGATCTCAAGTCCGGAATCATATTACCGACCGGGACGAATAACGTATTCGCGGGTCAACTATTCGTGGTGGCTTGTTCGGCCGATCGATTCAATGACTGGCATACCCCTTCAAAAGGGAAGGAAAAGATGGAATCGACTATAGCCATCCTCGTTATCTTTCTGGGTAGCCAGGTCCGTCTAAGACGATTGGCTGATGCTGCATCTCCGTCCAAGTTTACCCAACCCTACGGGACCGGTGTTTCTCAAAAGATAATACGGGTAGGGACGAAATTACTTATTACTTCTCTACATCACCCGGCTACATAACCGTTACTGTCCCAAACCTGGAATTATTTCCGACAAAAAGGCTGTACAGCCCCTAAGTAAGGAAGGAAGGGGCTTATAGGCTTATGTATGTTACCCACATATATAGATATGGAGAGGGTTCATGGTCGGGTAATTGATCCTTGGGTTCGGGTTGACCCTGCGTACCACGCTTTTTCTTTTTCCTTTGGACATGAACATTTATGTATATGTAACGCAAACCTGAACACGTTCCCCGTAATGAATTGGTCAACCTATATAAGGAAATTACTCTGTTTGGAGCTTTTGACAGAGAGATTCACACATGTACGCACAATAGCTCTTGAGAATCTAGTTTCCGAGTCTCGTCTTTTTCATAAACTGGATTCTTTTTTTCTTGTCTCGAGAGAACCTCTTAAAAGGCTTCCATATCATGCTCTTAAGGCCCCAAGGAACTTAATATTCCTCGTCTCAAATCACAGAATTATTATCCAACAGCGTACAACGTATGATAATGTAAAGGATCAACTGGACATCAATAATAATAATAACAACAAAAAAACTTCTTTGATTCTTTCTTCTTTGATTCTTTGATACTTCTTTTTGTTCGACTGTACATCTATCTAAACATCTCCCCAAAGAGATAAAAAGGAAAAAGGAAAGGGGAAAAAAGAAAAGAGAGGTAAAAAAAGGGGAGGAAAATCCATAATGATAGCCGGGTCCTTGACGGAAGAGAAGAAGCTGGATGTGTGGGTGTAGAGAAGTGCGGATGGGAAGTGGAAGTGGATTGGATGGGAAGAGAAGGAAAAAAGGGAAATTACATGCATGGCAAGCAAAAGTGTGATGACAAATATGAAAAGGAAGAGGAGAAGGAAGAGGAAAGAGAAGGAAGAGAAGGAAAACCAAAACAAGACGACGACGGATGCGCGAATTGACTAAACTTGGTTACTTTGTGATGGGATGGGTGTATGGATGAATGAATGAATGATGATGATGAATCGTGATGAGACGAAACACAGGGTAAGTTGGTTGTTGAACATAAAACAGTCCGCCAAGACAATTGACGAAAAGAGAGAGAGAAGAACAAGAGGAAACAAATAGGTAATGTGTAAGTGTGACATCTCGGAAAAAAAGACACAAATAATTGGCCGAAGCGGGGAAAGAAAATAATAATTGATAAAGGGAGAGAAAGAAAGAGAGAAAAAGAGAGAGGGATCGCCAAAATACATAAAAAAACAGTTTTTTTCTTCTTATTCTGCTTTGCTTGAATTGACTTTGTTTGAGAAAATGTGAGACAACATCTTGATGGCACAGGTATGAGAGAGAAGAGAGAGAAAGAGAGAAAAGAGACGGGAAACCGTCTAATAAAACAAACGGAAAAAGAAAAGAACCACGGCCGTGTAAATGTGGAATGTCGTGAAAAGATCTTTGGGAAAGGATACAAAATAAGACAAGAACGACGCTGGCAATAAATCTGATGAGAAAAAAAAAAGAAAATGTTGGATATAGAATGAAGCAAAAAAAAAAAACACAAAAGATAAAAGAAAAATTTATGAAGCAAAAAAAGAGACCCAGATGGAAAGATCGGTATGAATGAGAACACAGCCACCCTCCTCTTTCTTCCTCCTCTTAATCCATGGGCTGCATCATAGACTCGAACATCTCCACAATAGAATTAGCAGAATCAGCGGCGTTTGAATTCGAATCGAACATATTATTAGCGTCGTCCCTATTCCAATAGCTGGGAAGCATCGGCGGGTGCACGTAGCCAGGCATGGGAGATTGCTGCCCTTGCGGTAACATCTGCGGCTGTATATACGACATCATCGTGACATCCTCATTAGGAAGCATCTGAGTATGATGATGATGCATATAGGAGTTTGATGATGATGATGCCGAAGCTGAAGCTGAAGCTGATGACGATGAGTTTGTCGTTGTTGTGTTTGTTGATGGTGAGGATGATGACAGGTCGGTGGCCGCCGAAGAAGGAAGCACCATAGGAGGATGGAAACCGGGTGGAACCACGTCATCGGGAATAGCCATAGGCGGATGCAACTTATCCCATGAATACAAGTTATCGTACCCATCGTACGACGAATAGATAGATGAGAACGGTAAAGAATAGACTGAGAATGTAGGCGACGCTCCGGGTGATCTGCTACTGCTGTTTAGGGAAGTAGCTGAAGGAGGCGGATCAGTAGGCGGTGAAGAGCTTTCGTGAGAAGCAGAGGAAAGACGGCGACGCTTGTTGTTTCCTTCAATACTATAAGCCGAGGATTCCCCATTGATCGACGTCTGGATCGGTGGAAGGTCGGAGACGGATGAGGCGTATTGATAGAGATAGTCCGGATGATACGGTCCGGGGAAATAAGGAAAATTGCTTGTCGTTCCGTTGCCACCGCCATTACCAGCACCAACACCACTGCCATTACCACTACCGCTGCTATTAGAATTATCACCGTTAGTATTGTTGTTGTTGCTGCTAGAACCCGACGTCGATGTAGTTGTAGTATTAGCGCCACCGTTATTGCTGTTGCTGTTACCACCGCTTCTAATAATAATATTATTCGTCGTATCTTGATCTTGCATCATCGTAGAGCTCAACATCGTATCGTTCGCAATCGCACTATCTTTCGTACCGTAGTCCGCTCTTGAAGACGAACCGGTAGAAGTGGTAGACGTGTAGTCGTAAGAAAACTGCGGAGTCTTCTGTTCGTCTTGCGATTGTTCATCCTCAGTGACTGCAGCAGGCTGAGGGCTCGGAACGCGGGCGGGCGAAGTCCGCCGACTGGCACCGGGGCTAGCAGAGGGAATCTCAGAACTAGAACGAACCAAGCCAGCTCGTTTTAACTCGTGCCTTGATCGTTTACGAACAACATCCGACTTCATTGACAATGGACGATTAGTCCCGTGAAGTTTGTAACTGAAAAAAAAAGAAGAGATTTCAGTTAACCTGTGTGCAGATTAAAACGACAAAAATACTTACTACAACCCACAACTGCACAAACAAACAGAAAAAAAGGGACGGGAAAAGGTAAAGGCTTCACGAAACCTGTTCGGTAACCTTGAAGGGTGGATTTAAAACTTACGCATTGCAAACAGTTTTGCCTTCGTCGTCTTTCCGCCACAGAGGTGTTGCCGTCGTATGGCAGTTAAAGCATTTCGCTGCTACAAAGAAAAACAAGGGATCAGATGTTAAACAAAAAAACCAACAAGCTAATTTCACTATTATTACGTACCGCCGACTACTTCTGCATCAACCGAACGAGTATGGGAATGGTGTCCGCCACGGGTATTATCACCGCTCTGAGTTCTCATAGTCTTGGGACGAGGTCGTTTATGCTAAAAAAAAACAAAACAAACCAATAAGTAAACGACATGCACATTAAACAAATACAAGCGGTTAAAAAGAATTCTTGCCAGTTTGCAGTAAAGACCACACGCATTGCAGTTCAATTCGTCATTCAATCCACGCCGCCACAAAGGAGTATGCGTAGCTCCGCAGTTCGAGCACTCGGTTTTGGTTCCAGCGGGTGTCGAAATAGGAATAACAGTCGCGCCTGGTGCATTTGACGGTCTGGTTGAAGTAGAAGTAGGTCCCGGTGCCGAACCGTTCGAAGAAGAGGAAGAAGAAGACGATGATGGTGCGGGAGGTGGAGGAGGTGGAGGAGGTGGAGGGTTGTTCATTAAAGCCATAGGGTTTAAAGTAGTCGCCTGCTGAACCTGAGCCTGGTTGTTATTTGAATTGGAAGAAACAGAAGATTGCCGTTGACGAGAATTGGTGGTGGTGGTGGATGAACGTCTAGAAAGATAAGAAGGAGAAATGTAGGGAGAGGAGGAAGATGCAGATGATGATGATAATGAAGTTGATGATGATGAAGACTGTTGTTGTTGTTGCTGCTGCTGCTGTAATGCTATTGCGTTTTCTGCTACTGCCTGAGACATGACGCTGTTCTTGAGACTCGCTTCAGCAGCAAGTCGAGCATTCTCAGCCTCGATCCATTTTGCCATTTCGAAGCTGTTGTCGAATACAGTCTTTGGCTCGGTAGGTTCCTGTTTGGCAGCGGCAGTAGCAGCGACAGTGGCAATAGCTTCAGTCTCAGTCTCGGTTTCAATTTCGGGTTCGAGTGCGTTTGGGTTCGGAGTCGTAGTCGTAGTAGTGTCGTTATTGTCGTTAGGAGAAGCAAGATCGGAAACGTTACTTTCTTTCATAGTTCGGTCGCTCTCGGCATTCGCAGCAGCAGCATTGAAGGCGTTGGCATTAGCTTCCTCTTCAGCAGCCTGAGACGCATCAATAGAAGCAAGAACTTGCTCCCAGCAGGTCGGACTCTCGCCGTCCACTTCCAAGAGCTCGTCCAGCGGTAGCTCGATTGTAGGTCTGGAAATACCCAGTCCTGAGCTGGGTGAAACTTCGTTAATGTATGTCATTGGAACATCTTCGCCGTAGGTCGAGCTGGTAGCGTAGGAAGGGGACGGGTAGAGGATTGCTGTAGGACCAAAGTTGTTGGAGAAGATGCTGGGAAGACGGACCGCAGCCTGCTGAGGGTGATATTGAGAAGTCGGGGAAGAAGAAGTTACAGTGTAATTGGGAGTAGTAGAAGCAGCCTCGGCCATGAGTTGATCTTCGTCATTATTAGAAGACCCATTAGTACCACCGTTCGAGAGCTGACCATTATTACTATTAATATTACTATTAGCCTCCTTTTGCGCCGTAGAAACATTGACATTTTTGGAGATGACACTGAGATTGACTTTCAGAGCCGGCTCCTTGAAAGTCGTTGTTTGCTGCTTTTTGCCTGAGGTGGCGGGGGAAGAAACTACGAGCTTGGACTTGGTACCATTGACGAGACCGTTTGAGTTTGAGCTCGGGGTGGCTGTCGCCACCGTGGGCGCGGTAGAGGTGGTCAAAGCTGCAGTCGTACCGTTGGTGGCTGTCGGCTGGGTGGGAGTAGGATTATCGAGGGAAAAAGTGAACTGCATGCGACGAATGCCACCCGATTGTGCGGCACCTTCGCGGAGTCGCTCGATTTCTTCAGCACGGCGTCGCATCTTGTCGGAGGACTGGGTACGTTTATACCCTGGAGCACGAAGCTCTTCAATATTCCTGGATGTATGTAAATGAGATTACGGGTTGAAGAGAGCCTTTGAAAAGGAGAGAGAATAAGAAGGGAAATGAGGACGAACTTTCCCTTTTCCCTGTCGAGCTTGTCACCCATGTTGCGGGAGAGTTTCTTGAATTCGCGCTTGGACTTTGCATTGTCTGACTCGACCATGATGTTATGGAGGTGCCAGAGGCGCCAGCTGAGGTTTTCAAGACGCTGACCCTGCTCGAGATGAGCAGCAACTTTGGTGCATACTTTCCATGTTTTGGTGAGAGAATCGCCGTCGTTCATGTTGTGAAAGGCGACAAAAGACTTGTTGCCCTGTTGGATAAGGAGAGCGGAATATATATAAAAATATATAAATCACGGCATGAATATGGGGATTTATAGCAGAAAAACAAAGGCAGCAGGCAACGTGCCTTGAACTTGAGAATGAAGGGCGCCATTGGGAGGGGGTTAATGGATTATGAAAAGCAGCGTCTTGAAAAAAGAATCAGCAGTAGCACGAAAAGAGGGAGACTCTGAAAGAATAAAAACGTAAAATCGATGGTTGAGAGAGAACGAAAAGGATGGTGGTGACGGAGGAGGAAACCAAAAAAAAAGGAAAAAACTCTCAAAGAAAATAATATTTGGGCCTCGAGTTATGTTCCGAAGTGGGAATCTCCGGCGCTTCTTTTGCACTGCACAGCACGTTGCAATTCAGGCTCGAGCCAATTCGAAAGAATGATGACTAATTTACGCGGCAAAAATTATGGCAAAAAAATTATAATATATATATCCCGCAAAATTAATTCGATACTTGTCCTTTTTTTAATTTACACACCAGCGAGGATGCGGTCACGGGGTCGCATCGAGATACTCGACAGTGTCCAATTCCCGCACCGAATTTTCCGACCTTTTGGTTGTGTTTTAACACGTTCCCCGGCCATGCAATTTGTCCCATCATTCCTGCAATAATCTACATTCTGTGTCAAAGATTTCTTTGTCCATTCCCGGCATATGCAGGAAAGTCAGTTCAGTTTTATGCAGGGACACCCATGAATCTTATCTATTTCGCTTCCCAGAGGAGGAAACAACAACTCTGTCCAAAAGATGATCGACCACGTTGTACATATTCCAAACGGCTAGCCAGGTCAAGCCTCTTGTTATTCGATCAATTCAGTCCCCTCGCACCACCCCTCTTTCCCCCTTCACGACTGACCCCCAAATGTTCTTCTGTCAGGCGCGGTGGGAATTCACCCGGTCACTCGCGAGAGTGTCGCGACGTCTAAATTTGAAATCACTTCATATAGCGAACACCCCCTCCCCCACCTCGACTACTATCCCCATCAAAAATATGTCATGATCGTTGTGCTATTGTATTCCTTGCGAACACTCGGAAGTCTGCCACTTTCGTAAATATTAAAACCGGTTTATATAAATATATATGTCTTCGCACCTTATTGAAATGCTCTCTTTTCTTTAAGAAGCTCTTGGTGATATTATTATTATTGTTGGTGTTGTTGTATTCAAATTAAGCCAACACCAGATTTAATTCAGCTAGTTATTCGAAGCACCCTTTTGAACGGCTCACACTGGCACAATGATCTTTCCTGGAGAGGTGCCTTTACCTCATGGCAAAAGTCTGAGGGAGATATGGATAAACTCACCATGCGTGCGTGCGGGGTAGAAACCTTGTTCGAGTGCACATATCATATCATATCATACCATACATGCATATCAATAGAACTGGTCCGTAGTATCAAAAAAAAAACAAAAACAAAAACAAACCGTAATGGCAGAAATCCAACGAGCCTTGCGTAAAATCCGTTATCAGTTTCATGCACGCCATATGTTTTACCACGGTCTGGATATCTCTTTCCTTGTAAGGGAGTAAGCGTGCGTGAACTGACCAGTGGCGATCTCCCTCCATGACCGACTACCCGAGTATGTATGCATCTCAAATCGTCGTTCTTCTCAGGTTAGAAGCAGAAAGGGCACTAAACTAATACATTATAAACAAAATGGTTGACTGACCCGGACTAAACCTGATATTGATGGCTGATACATTATACGTATACGGTATGCAGTGCACTGCCTTCTTCAAAAGCCGAAGGGAAAAACTCAAAGCCACAGTTATATTAAATTCACGTGCATATTCTCATACTATATGCAAAAGCAACCAGCCAGCCAACCAATTGATTGCGCCAGCTGCGAAGCTTACCTATGATAGGTCACTGACAGAAGGGGTCTAGTCCCCGAATCGCTGTGCGTGTCAGCGTGTGTGCCGCCGGTGAGTCATTCATAGTAATGTAAGTAGTCATCACTGATCACTGGGTGTTGGATCGCCAGCACGGATGGATCAAAGCCTTCGCGCGTCCATGCATGCATATGGCGAATCCACCATTATCTAGGCACTATCGTTTCAATCCACGAGAAAAGAAGATGATGACCTTCGTAGTTTCATGAAATAATTCCGAGGTGATAGATGCCACAGAGGGAGAGAGGGGGGGAAAGAGAAGGGAAAGAAGAAGAGAAAAAGAACTTCGTTTTCTTAAATTAAACGGTGCATGCCAGGGTCCATTATCATTACCACAAACTGACCAAGGTTATCAGCGAAGCCGGTCGGTGGTTGAGTTTCGAAAGCTGGCCTCTAGTCTATAACGGGTAAACCGTGTCTGGCAAAACATAACAACAACAAGGTTTGTTTGAGGCGTTGTGGTTCAGGCATGGTGATGACAGACGCATGCATGCCAAAAAGAAGTGCGGGGTAAAGGGATCGATCGCATCATCATCATACTTCATCCTATAGTTTTGCACGCACTAGAATAATGGAATAATGATACACACCTCAAGTGCGTGTTTTTATTTAAAAAGAAGGTTTTGCTCGGCATTGGAGATTGACACAGAAATGCCGGCGGGGGGTACTATTGGCTTCGAGATTCGTTTTGTAATCTCGGAGAATGTTACAGTCCTACCCCTTAAAAGGGAAGACGTCAATTTTTTGGAAAATCGGAAGTTTGCGTACAAAACGTGGAGGACCCGTGGTCGAAACTTAACAACAACAACAATCGAACGTGAACATTTTCAAAGATCCCTATCTCGCAGCATTCCTCGAAACGAAAAAGGAAGAGACCTCGATTTCGCTAGCACTAGACCTTAATTGAATTTAGTATCATGCATACACTCCCTCGATTTTTTTCTGATGATGATTCTGGAACCCTAAACATTTTCAATAAGCATTAGTAAACTTGAATCTTGAAAACCGCAAGAAAGCAATGTTGTTTGCATGCCAGATTACCTTTAAAGGATCGCAGCGTTTCATGGTTCTCAATCTCAGCTTCTTCTCCATAGCCACTAGTATGTAGTTGAAGAAGAAGCAAATGATGGACATGGACAAGTTCTAAACTTGAGTGTATGTTCTGACTGGCAACCGATACCCACTAATAACAAACTAACGTCATAGAACTCAGGGCCTTCCCCAAAAATAACATCCCGATAAAGCAAAGATTAAAATTAATCGAAACAAAAACCTTGTCGGATGCGAAACGAGAAACGAAAACAAGCAAGTCATGTAAATTTTAATCTGACGAGTCTGACTAACACACACACATACAATCGCTTGTCCCTTTCGGGAATCGGCAGCTTATATTAGAATGCGAGAATTACTGAATCCGATGTTCAAGACTCGCGAGCGAGAGAAGGTACCTTCCGTTCCTCGAAATACTCAGCTATTCAGTGAATTCTAAATTCTGAATTCAATAAATGATCAATGACCACACACAAGTGTTTTTTCCTTTCTTCTAAAATTCCGAGATTTTCATTGCGAGTTACGGAGTTCTCATGAAATTTGATGTGGGGAGAGAGTGAGAGAGACTCACAGAAAAAGAAGAACAGGAAGTCTGGCAGTCTGGCACGAAACAGCTTAATTAACGCGTTGTAGACCGCTATGTGCGCTCCAAATGCTCCAATTCGTCAATTCGTCATTTCGTCATTTCGTCATTTCGTCATTTCGTCATTCATTCCGATCCGCTTAAATAGAAATTCAAATTTTATTTTTAGAAGCGCAAGTTTTTTAGGTCACCGATGTGTCACATCTTTTTTTAATTTAAATCTGGTAGTGGTGCCTTGAACCTTGTTTTTTCATTTGCATTTGCGGCGCGCTCACGTAAACCACACAGGGCAAAGAAAGAAGTAAGCCTGAGATTTAGAGAAGGGGTGTGCGCCCAAATGCAGAAAAATTAGGAAACAAGAAACCCACACACATTTGTTCTCAAGTCTTTCGGCTATTTTTTAGCTGGAAATCTCCATCATAGACTGATATTCTTTCTCCTTACAGTCATCATCATCGCTTTTGGTTTCTTTTTCTTCACCAACAAGTACTATCACCGAGTTTTGAATTTTGGTTGCGTGGTACCACTGACAACTCGCACGTGCGACTGCGATTTTCAATGCCGTCGGTTCAATTCGTTTTCCAAGATAGCCTCTAAAAACGTGGACACTGCCAGAGAGTCGAGACGTGGTAAAAAGACACCAAGTTAACTTCCCGTGTTGAATTCTGATTGGCTGTTTTGAGCTCTGCTTCGATAATACCTTCAATATCTTCGTGGGTTCCTGGTACGTATGTATTACTGATAGTGGCACCCCGTGATGCCGCGCCACTGAGGTTGCACCTTGGGTAGAATACATACCTTACCGTCTCCGTTGGCGAACGGCCGTCAAATGAATATATATGACGTTGGAGTGTCGAGGTTCGGTGTTAAGGTATGCATAATATAAACTGTGATATTATATTATATTGTGGACATACTCTTTCTTCTTGATACAAATTAGAATTGGATTAGATAGTACAAACATAGTATCCATTATATAAAGTCACCCATAAGTTATAACTGTCAACAACCAGAGGCCCTTGCAAGTGCGTGCCAGATCCTTGTGTGACGTTCGGGTCCACTAGAACCAGTAATCATGATTGGAAATGTGTAACTCGTTTACAGTTAACTTCGGACATCTGAATGGAATTGCCAGAAAATGATAATCTGTCACGGCAACGAAAGAGTTTAAACGATATCCATTTATAGTCATGTGCAGACCACACGCTTATACTCCGACGTACATATTCATCAGCACTGCAAGTTGATAGGGTTGCAAACCACCACCTACTACATACATCAATCTTCAATAATAACGTCACTACGATTCTTGCGTAATGAATCATATACATACCTCGCAGTCTGCTTTGACTATGATCCAGGTAAGCCCGGTAACTTATGATTGAAAAAGAGACGGATCAGTCAAAGCATTGAAAGAGACGAAGGGCGGTTTACGACACATGTATGTATGATGGGTACTGTATCCGCAAGGGCCAAGAAAAGAACCAAACTTATGGGACAGGAAAAAGGAGTTTACCTTTATCGTGGACATTTTTTTAGATTTCAAGGTCGGCCTTTGCAACCGTCGCTCGTCGCCAAGAAATCCCAGCTGACACATGGTCTGTAGTGCTGGGATCCAGGTCGTCTCGTCCGAAAAGCATCGTGTAAACAGGTACTGAAAAAAGTTGTAACTCGTGGTGATCGAACGGAGTGGCGAAAGAAATGATGATAACGTAAGTCGCAAATTCCTTTTCCCCAGACCTTTGACGGCATACATCGTGTTGCTTGTCATCATGTATAACGCTCCAGCTTATTCAGAGCAGCAAAAGAAAAGAGAGCCGAGCAATAAGCAGATTCGGAAAAGGTAGCCGATATGATAGATGACTTGCTTTGAAAACGTTTACACTTCGTCGGTTTTGCATATCGAAGCTTCCCAGTATGGACTCCAAGGAAATGCGCCGGAAGATGTATCTTCCTCTGCTACAAGGGCGATTCTAAACCAGGCGCCAACAAGGTACGTCTTGAATGTACGCGTGATCTTCGACAAGCTCGTCCATAAAAATGATAGTGGAGTCACGGCCTAACCAAGTCGATACGTTTCCGGAGGCCATTCACCGGTGACTAGTCTTAGTGACTTGCTACAAAGTAGCCTGTTTGGCAAGCACAGAATGTGCAAAATCGCGAACGAGTCTCTTCTTGTAACGTGACCTTCGAAATACTGAAATAACTACAGGATGATCGGTTGCACTTCGGAAGGATTGTAATGCATTCGCAATAGAGGTCTGCAATGCCACTGCATCGTCGGTGTCGGAGCATTTGATGACAACCGGAAAGTTAAAAGAAGCTTCATAGTAAGCTAGAGTTAATCCATGCTGGTCAGTTTGTTTGCCGATATTCAGGAGGTTTTGGAAGTCTTGTCCCAGTCTCCATCTGGCCGCTTTGGTCTTGGTATTGCTCAATCCAAGAAATTTGAAATCCAAGGTCGCAGCCGTATGGCTCCGAGATTCCCAAGTACCCATGTCCAAATCTAAAAGTTGTTGAAAAACCCTTGGCTGTAAGAGAAGCTGTAGCTCTGATAGCAACATTGCGGAAGATGGCAGCGTGATCCAAATCGATCTCCATCATCGAAAGTATTATGTAAGTGTGATGTTCCTAGGGCTCGAAGGTCCAGGCATAATGAATACGTGTGCTGGATTCCATTCATTATTTCTCCTTGATGACAGTGAGACAATTATGATCTTGTGAAGGACGCCATCCCTGACCTTCTTCCTAGAATGTGTCTGATAACATTGTCAATAAGTATACCGGATAATGAATATCACGGAACGACCCAAGAATGCTCAAGCTTCTCAAGTCTTACCTTCTTGCATGAAGAAGCAGCTTTCCTTTGTTATTTGGTGCGCCGAGGGAGTGATAAAAAAGGAGCAAATTCCCAAACTTAAAAATCGGTCATCAAGAATTTGAATTTGATTTTGTGAAATGGATCGGTCCGAAAACGAATTCGTTCTTAGGAAAAATGCCCTTGTCAACATATTCAATTTAAGTAACTCAAAAGAAAGACCTTGACTCATCATATACTTATACGTATAGTACGTATGCAACTAGCTTCTGGTTCTTTCGGATATGAAATGAATGTGTCAAAATCTTCTTCTTTACAACTGGTGTTTTCCTTTGAAGCGTTAGCGAAGAACGTCCTAACGATCTTTATTTGAGTGGCGCGACGATTCTCCGAAATTCGAAGGCTGCGAATTTGGACATTTGCAAGGCACGTTTTCCTTGCTTCTTCGTTCTCGCTAATTGTGTGTCACCTCTATGAGCTGTAAACCTTGGCTGTACAATTTAGTGATTCTTGAATAAGTTCACAAACTTGTTACCGTAAGACCTCGTAAGACCGTAATAGTGGCTGTGTTAATAGATTCCAAGGCTTCCAGCGAGCGGAGAGTTAGCAGGTCTTTGTGTGATGAAGTGCCTAGTTTGGAAGGCGTAGTCGCTGAGGGGAAGGAACTTTTTGATTCTGCACATCCGTTTTGATGACTTCGGACTCCACGTCAGTAGTCAAAGCTGTTGTTTGAATACACGTTTTCTCCGATAAAACTGCACCGCAGGTCTGATGTGTTCAAGTGTTCACGTAGATCGAAAGAAATAACGGAGGCCGATGATCATTACAGTGGGTATAAAGACGAAATACATGAAGAAAGACAGTAAAGCTGGAAACCTGGCGTTGGGGAAAATTGCCTTGTAGTGAACAAGATAAACTTGAGCTTGGGGAGAGCTGTTCCTTGGCGGATGACGTAAGCGTTGAACCCACCCCTCGAAAACGACGCAGCGCGCCCTGCGCATTTGACTGTGAACAAAACCCTAATGCTACATCGAAAAGTCTGAAGGATCTTTTATGTCCGACATCCCATTACGTTCACTCAAAGGTCGGAAATTCCAAAGAAAAGGTGTTTACCAAGCGCTACACGCGGAGGCGGACGACGTCAGCGACCCCTCGCCGGACAGTGACATTCAGGCTCAGAATAGTCCTATCAGAAATCACGCAAACGGCGATTATCACACTTCGAGAGCTAGATCAAACATGAGTGGTGCTCGGTCAGCTGCTGCTGCCGCTGCTACATCAAGTTCTAGTGCTAGGAGGAAGGGAAAAGCGAGACAGCAGTATTATCATGACAATGACATTGAGGAGGAGGAAGAGACGCTTTTGAGGAGGGAGCCTGATGAAGAAGAGGTGGCGTCCTTAACAGCGGGACGCGAAGGTTCTGTGAAGTCTCAGTCTACAGCAGCTAATGTATAATTTTCCCTTGTCAATGTTTTGCGTGGATTACGCCCGTTTTTAATTCGTGATTGATTGCAGCGTGCGGGTGTTATTGCCCCTACAGTAGCAAAAGACAAATCTCGCACTATTCCACTACGACCACCAGGTGAGAAACGTGCACAATACATTTTACAAACCTTAACTCCTGAACGTCATGCAGATAAATTGCGGAATAAGTTTCCTCCAAACATGGTTCGGAACCAGAAATACAACTTATTCACCTTTCTTCCTCTGGTGCTATACGAACAATTCAAATTCTTTTTCAATCTATATTTCCTCCTTGTGGCGTTATCTCAATTCATTCCTGCATTAAAGACCGGTAAATAAGCTTTTTGGTTCCTTCACTTACTATTCTATTATCTAACATGCACGACAACCAAAACACAGGATTCATTATAACTTATTTTGCACCTTTAGTATTCGTCCTTGTGGTGACAATCGGAAAGGAAGCTCATGACGACTGGAAACGCAATCAACGAGACCGTGAAGCAAACTCTGCCAAATACCTTATTCTGGAACCTTCGGTTTCTAGTGTACGAGACGGCGTACCCCCAACGAAAGCTGTCCCGAGCTCTAAGCTAAAAGTAGGAGATCTCGTACTGTTAGAAAAGAATCAACGAGTGCCGGCCGACCTTATTCTCTTGCGGACATCGGATTCATCAGGGACTTGTTTCGTTCGTACAGACCAATTAGACGGAGAGACAGATTGGAAGTTGCGGGTCGCCGTTCCTTCTTGTCAACAATTGTCAGAAGACCGAGACTTGTTAGAGGTGGAAGCAGAAGTTTACGGTAAGACATAGGTTACCTCCGAAATCATTAATTACTTTGCTTATTTCATAATTCGTAGCTGACCCACCTACCAAGGACATTCATACTTTTATTGGCACTTTTTCGATGCACACCAGCCCAACAACGTTAGCCGAGCATGCACGCGATGTACCTTTGCAACCCAAAGTTGAGCCCTTGACAGCTGAAAACGTATTATGGTCAAACACCGTCTTAGCCGCTGGATCCGCAGTTGGTTTCGTTATTTACACAGGGTCAGAGACACGTGCAGTAATGAACACCAGCCATCCTGAAACCAAAGTCGGTTTGCTTGACCTTGAGATTAACCGGCTTTCAAAGGTAGTGCCACAATTTATCCAGTTCATCCTGTCATCTCTTTATGTAACTCACGCGTTCGCCGTAGATCTTATGTGCCGTCACGTTTGCGTTGTCGATTCTTCTTGTTGCCTTGAACGGATTTCGAGGAACATGGTATATATACGTCTTCCGTTTCCTAATCTTGTTTTCTTCCATTATCCCTATCAGGTAAGACCAATTCAAAGCATTCACGTTTTCCTGGCGAGTATACTAAAAAAGCTTGTGTTAGTTTGCGGGTAAATCTAGATATGGGAAAGACCCTTTATGCCCATTTAATTATGAAGGATAATGAAATACCAGGAACCATCGTCAGGACCAGCACACTTCCGGAAGAACTCGGACGGATTGAGTATTTGTTAAGTGACAAAACGGGAACTTTAACCCAAAACGGTGAATACTTTTATCCCATGTCACCTTGAGTTCGAAAGATTCTCTTTTATTTAATACCGCTCAGAAATGGAGATGAAGAAGCTTCATATGGGAACGATGGCGTACGCCGCGGATTCAATGGATGAAGTTGCGCATCAACTAGCTACTGCATTTGGTGCCGGTGAAAACGGTCAGTCCAACTTTGTTTTAATAATTAATTGGCTCGATTCCCTTTTTTAACTTTGTACAGCTTCCAGTAAACTCCAAACTGGCTTCCAATTAGCGAGCCGGGGAAGACGAGATATATCAGCTCGTGTTCGAGATGTGGTTGTCAGTCTGGCTTTATGTCACAATGTATGTGCTTCCCAACGAAACCCAAATCCAGCATACTTGTTCTTTCAAGTTGACGGAGCTTTTGACAGGTTACCCCAGTAACTAACGACGACGGGACAGTAACATATCAAGCATCCTCTCCCGATGAAGTTGCCATTGTGAAATGGACTGAATCCGTCGGTTTAACATTGGTGTTCCGTGACCGCCAGAGAATGGAACTCCAAACCGTCGATGGATCTCGCGTAACATACGACATTCTAGATATATTCCCATTCACATCCGAATCGAAACGCATGGGCATTGTGGTTCGAGATACAACAACAGACGAGATCACCTTTTTGCAGAAAGGGGCTGATGTCGTAATGGCTAAAATTGTCCTGCAGAATGATTGGCTAGAAGAGGAGTGTGCCAACATGGCACGCGAGGGCTTAAGGACGCTCGTTATTAGTCGGAGACGGCTTAATGCGGACTCGTACGAATCCTTCAAGAATGACTATCACGAGGCGAGCATCAGTTTGCAGAATCGGAACGAGGCGATGGCGGAGGTTGTGAAGCATCATCTAGAACATGATCTTGAACTGCTTGGTTTGACAGGGGTTGAAGACAAGCTACAAGATGATGTTAAATCGACCTTGGAGCTCTTGCGTAACGCCGGAATTAAAATATGGATGCTGACGGGTGATAAAATTGAAACGGCTACGTGCATTGCGATCTCGACCAAACTGGTTGCGAGAAACCAATACATACATCAGGTTGCGAAACGTATGTTCAGATGTATCCTCTGATAATGGATCATCATTGACGAATTCTCTCTAGTATCTTCCGCGGACGCTGCCCGAAATGAGTTAGAGTTCTTACAGTCCAAGCCTGATTGCTGTCTAGTCATCGACGGTGAATCTTTGCAGGTAACACTCTAACATATCTTCTCATTATCCGGCCCTCTTAACGGTTTCTTCTAGCTATGCCTCAACTTGTTCAAGACAGAATTTATCGAAATTGCTACCAAGCTATCTGCAGTCGTAGCATGTCGGTGTTCGCCTACTCAAAAAGCTGATGTTGCTCGTCTAATCCGCCGTCACACCAAAAAGCGTGTTTGTTGCATTGGAGATGGAGGGAACGACGTCAGCATGATCCAAGCAGCAGATGTCGGTATGTCTCTGTCGGTTTCATAAAGAAAGAGAACGGTGTCTTATTCTTTTCTTCTTCTCCAGGCGTCGGTATAGTCGGCAAAGAAGGAAAACAAGCATCACTAGCCGCAGATTTCTCGTTAACCCAATTCAGCCACTTAACTAAACTTCTTCTATGGCATGGTCGAAACTCGTACAAACGTTCAGCGAAACTAGCTCAATTCGTCATTCACCGTGGTCTGATTATTTCGATCATGCAAGCTGTGTTTTCTGCCATATTCTATTTCGCTCCTATCGCGCTGTACCAGGGGTGGTTGATGATGGGATATGCTACGGTGTATACGATGGCTCCTGTGTTTTCGTTGGTTCTTGATCGGGACGTCAGTGAAGATGTTGCGTTGCTGTATCCGGAGCTTTATAAGGAACTGACCAAGGTAAGGAGGGCGAGGGATATATCTGTTTTTAGTTTACAGGGTTTCTCATCTCCTTTTCTTAGGGACGGGCGTTATCATTCAAAACCTTTTTCATATGGTTAACTATTAGTGTTTATCAAGGTATTACCACGACAAAAGACGAAAATAGCCACTTACAGACCATTTCTAGGTGGTGCCATTATGATAATGTGTTTACTGCTCTTCGAGAACGAGTTCCTGAACATCGTCGCCATCTCTTTCACCGCGCTCATTTTGAATGAGCTGATAATGGTCGCTTTGGAAATCACTACATGGTAAGGCCTACATTTTTTTTGGTGAAAGTTGATTGATGCGAGTTACATTGTTTCAGGCATATATACATGGCGATATCTGAGATCGTAACGTTGATATTCTACGCCGTCAGCATGGTATTTTTACCCGAATACTTCGGTAATCATCTATTCTCTTGTTCTCGGCTTAGACAACAAACAGCTTAATAAACTCATTTCTGTTGCTCTTTTTAGATCTAGCCTTTGTTTTGTCCACCCGGTTCGCTTGGAAACTTGCTGTCGTGGTGACAGTAAGCTCTTTACCTCTATACATCTTTAAACTCATACAACGACGAGTCGCACCATCGGCTTATAGTAAACTCATGTAATATAAAAATTCAAAAAAAGAATATACCCGTCCATATCTATCCTTATTTAATATTTCTTCGTCTTCGTCTTCTACGACTGCGTCTCGCTCGCTGGCACTTTCAACGTTTAGTGTATTTGGCTGTATAAGGGACTATCTCAGATTTAAGATCAGAAAGAAAGTAAGAAAAGAGAGAAGGAGAGAGAGATGGAAAAAGAGCATGGTAAGTCAAAAAAGAGGAAGAGACAAGGGATATGAATAAGAGAATGAGACAGAGACAGAGTACGAAAAAAAGGATAAAGAGAGAGAAAGTAGGGAGGAATGTTCATTTCATTTCTTTTTCAACTACTTCCGGGAGGTGGTGAATTGGTAAAAGCAGCCGGCGGTGGAAAAGGCGGATGTGCAGAGAACGGAGGACCAGGCTGCTGCCACGGATCGACGGCGGAGGGTCCGTGTCCCGGTCCCCACAAACCATTTGGAGTTCGTGTAGGCGTTCCAAAAGGTAAACTCTGACCTCCTGCTACTGCTACTGCTGATGCTGGTTGAGGTGTTCCCCATCCAACGGGTGCAATCACCCTTCGAGGCTGAACAATAATCGGTTCATCGTCGTCTGCTACGAGAGCTGAGCTTCCCAAAACAGGTTCTGGAGGTGCTGAAGAAGGAGCAGGTGTCGAGCTGGACGATTTCATCATCATTTTAGGCGACGAAATTAGCATTCCTCCTGCTGTCGATCCTGGTCCTGAACCCGAACCCGATGCCAACGATGATGATTTTTCATCGTCCTTTGAGTTTTGCTGAGGACGAGCGATTGGCGCGAGCGGTGCAACAGGTCTTTGAACCGCTCCATACGTGTTCGACATGGACATGGTCATAGACCGGTCTTGAACAGACCCACGACGGAGATGATGATTTGTACTCGACGATCCTCCACCTCCTGGAACAGAGCCAGGACCAGAACTGAACATGCTTATAGGTGATCCAGGAGTATTAGGCAACCCCTTCGGAGGCGGTCCAATAGCTGATAAAGGCCGGAACGATTCATACGCTGACGCTGGACTAGTTCCGAACGCACTACCGACACTACCACGGGATGATGGAGTTGGAATTCCTGGTGGTGGGACTAGTACACCTGGTGGAGCGTATGCCATGAACGGCGGCGGTGTTGGAAGTCCATTTGTGAAGGGTGTTCCTCCCCCTTGTTGTTGACCAGGGAGGGATGCGGGGTTGGAACCGGGAGGCGAGATATACCCGTGTCCGTGTCCGTGTGCATGACCGTGTCCGTGATGACCGTGTGGGTGTGGGTGTGGATGTGCGTGGAACCCTGGAATGGAAATCGGCGTACTCGACGAAGGTCCCGGTGATTGAATCTGGGAGGAACCAGAAGCGGAAGAACTCGAGGCAATTGGAAGAGGATGGTGCTGCTGATGCTGATGCTGGTGTGGATGCTGGTGCTGGTGCATCGGCTGAGGCGACGCCGTTCTCTGATGCGCTTGAGCCTGTGCTTGAAGCTGATGTGTAATCACAGACGGTCTCTGCGGTGAATGCGGAAGACGCGACGACGGAAGTGGAAGCGAAAGTGGAATCGGAAGAGGTTGTGCGAGTGCGATCTGTGGTTGCTGCTGCTGTTGCTGTTGAGGCGGTAGTCCTTGAGCTTGAGCTTGGGCTTGGGCTTGGGCTTGTTGCATCATCGACATCGACGACATTGACATCGGCATTGGCATGGAGGACATCGAGGCCGCTGGCGTTGGAATAGGGGGAGTCGATTGCGATGCAACACCAGCGGGATTATTAACACCACCGCCAGAAGAAGAAAA
Source organism: Phallus indusiatus (assembly GCA_027605045.1). Taxonomy (NCBI): domain Eukaryota; kingdom Fungi; phylum Basidiomycota; class Agaricomycetes; order Phallales; family Phallaceae; genus Phallus; species Phallus indusiatus. The sequence goes on from JAQFWX010000079.1 coordinate 29,521, forward strand.
TTGAGAAAGTGAGGGTGGAGGAGCAGTAGATCCGGAACTACTGCTAGGTGTAACAGGCGTAACAGGCGGAGGAGGTTTCGTTAAAATCTTTTTAGGAGCAACAACGGGCGTAGGAATGCTGATTCGGGAAGGAGTGGCACCACCACGAGGAGACGTAGGAGGTTTAACTTTCGAAGAGGAAGGAATCGAAACATTGGCAGCAGACGTATTAATACTCATCGCACGCTGCTGTTGCTGTTGCTGTTGCTGTTGTTGATATTCACGTACAGCACGCTCCCTCGCCTCCCTCTCTTTCTCCTTCTCTTTCCTCTCCTCAGCCTCCTTAACGGCCCGTTTCTCCCTCTCCTCTTTCTCAAGCTGCTCCCGTTTCGCAGCAGCAGCAGCCTTCTCAGCAGCAACCCTCGCCTCCTTCTCCTCTTTCGCCTTCCTCTCCTTCTCCTCTCTTTCCCTCCTCTCAGCTTTAACCCTCTCTTCCCGCTCTTTCCGTTTCCGCTCCTGCTCAGCTATCCTCTCTTTCTCCTCCGCAAGCCGTTTACGTTTCTCCTCTTCCTTCCTCGCACGTTCCTCTTCTTGAATTTTTCGAGCCGCTTCACGACGTAACCTCTCTTCCTCCCGTTTTTTCTTCAACTCTTCTTCTTGAGCTGCTTGTTTTGCTTTTAACGCTTGTTCTTCCGCTGCTCGTTCGGCTTCTCGTTGTTTCTTTTCTTCCTCTTTAACCTGTTTCTGCAGCCTATTTGCCCTTAAAATCAATACGACTTTCCAATGTAAAAAAAAATGATCAAAACATACAGCTTTTTGGCTTTTTTCTTCTGATTCTCCTTCTGCTTCTTAGCCTCCCTCTCCTGCGCCGCTTTATCCTCATTCTCCAACTCACGAAGAATCTCTTGCTGCCTTTGTTGAGCTACCTTTTCACGATACGACTGTAAAACGCGCTGCTCGAACATTCGAGCTGCAAAGATGGAAAACATCCGTCGTCCTTCTTCCATCTTTTGTTCTTCTGTCATCACCTAAACACGGGTCGGGTCAATTATCAACACCAAAACAACCCAAACGTCCCCCCCAAAAAAACCACAAACCTCTTCTTCATCTTCGTCATCCTCATCATCCTCATCCTCATCCTCATCATCCTCATCTCCATCAACATCCACACCATCCCTCCCATCCCTCCTATCCCTCCCACCTCTGTCACCCCTTTCATCATCTCCATCGTCGTCCTCATCATCATCACTATCCCGCCCACCAACCTCAGCAGCAGCCTCCTCCTCCCGCTGCATCCGCCGCTCCGCAAGCTGTTCCATCATTTCAAGAAACTTGCGTCCATCATTTTTGAGAAGATCGTCTGCGACTGTGATGATTTTTCCTGATGAACCTTAAAATGTTGAGCCAAATCTTATTCGAATCATTCAAGTTTTTTTAAAAGGTTTTTTTGGAGTTTTTTTTTTTTGGAGAGAAGAGAAAGGGAAAATGGGATGGGGGTTTTGGACGTTGGGACGTACCGGTTACGGTTAAACTGCTTCCAAAATTGAAAACATCATCTCCTCCACCACCTCCTCCTCCATTTCCACCTCGGGGCGGATTGGCGTTAGCATTCACATTAGCATTGACGTTGTTGGCATTAGGCTTCACACCATTAACAACCACACCCGAATTCGAATTCGTCGTCGTCGTCGTATTCGTAGTAGTCATCGTAGTAGTCGTATTACCCGCCGGAGTAGGTCCCGTACTTCGTCTAACACCACCATGACCATGCCCATGATGCCTATGTCCTTCATGATGTCCGTGAATATGCCCATGACCATGCCCACGAGAATGTTTCTTGAGAGTCGAAAAATCTACATCATCCAACAACTCGTCTTCTCCCACTCCAACTCCAACTCCTACTCCTCTTCGTCGACCTCCTCTACCCCGCCCTCGTTCTCCTCCATTGATATTAACATTAACATTCTCATCCTCCTCCTCTTCATCATCTTCATCTCCATCTCCATCTTCATCATCTTCGTCTTCTTCTCCATCATCATCACCCTCCTCATCTTCATCGTCATCTTCTTCCTCGTCTTCTTCCTCTTCTTCTTCCTCTTCATACTCCTCTTCCTCTTCGTACTCTTCTTCATTATCTTCATCTTCAAATTCGCTTTCTGCTAGGCCTTTTCGCCGTGCGGCTGATAGATGATTCAGATTGTTATTAACGTTCGCGTTCGGAGGAGAGTGCCGTTAACGTGTTTACGCTGAGGATGGTGTGCATTAGGAGTATTCGGAGTATTTGGAGTATTGTTCGGATGAGAATGCGGATGATGTGAAGCCTGTCGACCCGTACCCGTACGCGCATTCGCACCCGTATTGGCATTCGCATTGTTGTTGGTGTTGTTGTTGTGAGAATGATGATGATGGTGATGATGATGATGAGAAGCAACAACAGCTCCATTCTTATCAACCTCCACACTCCCAGGAAACGGACCAGGCCCCGGAGGCGGGGATCGTTCCACCCGACGACGCATGACGCTGTTGATGAATCGCGTATTGTTCTAGTTCTTCGTAGTACGCGTCGTATAGAACTTCTAATTCCTCTTCTATCGCATGCCTGGGGTCATAATAATATTTTTTTAAGAAAAATTAATTCAAAGAATGATGAATGTGCGTTTTACCGTTTTCGACCACATACAGCACAAGAACAACTATGCTTCTGCTGTTCCTTCATCTTCCTCAAAACAGCCTCTTTCTCAACTTTAACGAGCGCTCTTCGTTCTTCTTCACTTAGGCCTAGCCAAAACTCTTTAATTCTTTCTCTTTCTTCGTTCGAATTTGTACTCCACAATTTATTATTACTATTCGTGTTCGTATTCGTGCTTGTGGAGTTGGAATTGGCGTTTGAGTTGGCGTTGGCGTTGGTGTTGGCAGCGTTGTTGGTTTTACCATGTGAAGTTTGAGATGAAGCAGGCGACGAGTGATGCTTTGGTGTAGCACCAGCACCAGCACCAGCACCAGCGTTATTTGTCATTCTCGCGGACCGTGGAGGAGCGTTCGTTGTCGTAGAAGTGTTGTTGTTGTACGACATGGGCTGTTTTCCAGCTGCTCGAGAACTTGGAACGGGTGGGTTATTCGACGGTGGCACTGGACGAGACGTAGGTTGCTGCTGAGGTTGAGGTTGAGGTTGAGGTTGGGGAGGCGGAGGTGGGGGAGGAGCTGTTGGAAGTGTATTTCCTTTCTTTTTCTTCTTTTTGCTCTTCTTTTTTCCTGCCTCGACAGCAGCCACATTATTACCAGCAGGAGTACTGTTGTTGTTAACAACAGGATTGACGGTGGTAGTCATCCTGTACTCGTACCCTACAAACGCAGCGTCGTGATCGTGTTCTTCTACATTATCATCGACCTCGTCTTCACTATCATCATAATCGTGGTGTTCGTCGCCGTTGTACTCGTTGAGGAGAACGGCACTCGGATGTGGGAGCGGACCGCGGGGAGGGTGGCCTGGTGCAGGCGGGAGAGGTGTCCCCGCGAGAGTCTGTTCCATCGCTAAAAACGCAGGATCCGAAAAGATGGCGGGATCGAATGGCAATGAAGGAAACGCCCCCGGTGGTTGCCCTCCCCCTCCTCCACCCTTCGGACTGGTCTTTTCAACACCGGACTGGATCATCTGATGCGCAATTGCAAGCATGGACTGAGCTTTCGACCGCTCGCTGGGGTTGACGTTCGGATTCGTGGAAGTGGAGTAAGTCATTTTCACAAAGTTCTTGATGTGGGTGGGGAGAGCCGCCCAGTAGTCTTCGTCATCCGGGATGGCGTCGTTGTCCATTTGGCGGTAGAGATTGTTGGCGGTGGCGAGGAGTTCTGCTTGGGCTGCTGCTGTGGCGTTGAGACGAGCGGCTGCGGCAGCAGAAGCGGAGAGGGAGGCCGTTGTTTGCTGATGAACGGACTGAAGCTCCGGGGAAAGACCAGTCCGACGGGCAGCAGTAGTAGTAGTGTTGGTGGTGGTGGCAGCAGCAGCAGCAGATGATGATAAAGGAGGATCTAGAGACGGCATATCGTCGTCTGTTTGTAAACCTTGAGCATCAGGATCGGCAGATGACTTTGGTTTAGATTTCTTCTTCTTTTTCTTCTTGCCGTTGACAGTGGACTCTACTACTGCCTGTGGTGCTTGTGCTGTTGTTGGAGTTGGGGTAGGTACGACAAAGCGTGGAGACATTGCAGGATTAGACTGGATAGTCGGGTGACGATTGGGAGCTTTGGCTTGTTTCATAGCGGCCATGGGATGGACAGGGAGAACAAGGATTGAAAAGCAGACGTCGTGGGATATCAGACGAGAAAAAGAGAAAGAGAGGGTGTCGATGAGACCGACGATAAAAACTGTTGCAAAAAAAACAAGCTGAATTGAATCTAGATTGGAATAAAATATAAAAACGGGAGGGAATACTATGAGATTTTTTCGAGATTTGCTTACCCCTCGGGCGTTGGCGACACTTCTTCTTTGCGGGCGGATGTGTGAAGCGTAGAAAATGGAGTACTGTGGGTCACTGTGGGTGCTTGGGGTGGCTGACTCACTCTGAAATGCACAATCGAAGTCAGTACAAGGACAGGATTGACTTTGTAGACTTGGCAGAGTCATATCCCTCTCTCAAGCCATTGTAGGTGTCTTGTTATATTCTAAAATACAAATATCTGATACTCTTCTAGTCTCAAATCACACGTCATTGACTTTCGGAACGCCGATGCTCAAAGGCAAGTCTCCGTTGTTCTCTGAATGACATCCCCATTGACTTTGTTTACAGGTCACTGACACAGGCTTTGCTCAGCCGTGATTTCGGTCTCAGTCTGTGTCTTCCCAACGACCGTCTCTGTCCTCCGGTGGGTCTCACACTGCTTTACTACCACTGCTAATTCTCCACAGGTACCCAATAGGTAACACATTCCAGGAACTCTTTGACGTTCTCTCACAATTTAGATTGAATTATGTACTATGGATTCAAGATATCATGTCATCTAGCACAGTCAAAGAAATACGTGGACTGGACATGTGAATTCATCCAATCGCACATGCTCACGACTGCTGACTTTCCCCTCTAGCGGAACAGGTGCTTCCGTCATATACCCCTTCTCGCCTGTTCTCTTCCAGACAACTCAAATTGGTCATTCGTCGCGACAGGTCAGATTAGGAAACTCTCCGTCTAATGCAACCTAACGCATGTACATTTGCAGAGATTGATCCACACTCCGCCCGATATGCGTCCATGAATATTGAAAACAATAATCTCACTTCACGTATCACTTTACATACCATTCCACCCGACTCGGAATTTATTCTTACACCACTATTCACTAACCCAAAATTATCGTCAGTCCCATATGAACAATTCCGAGAAGGGTTAATGACGGCGCCGTACAGCTTCGATTTCACAATGTGCAATCCTCCTTTCTATGGGTCCACCGACGAAATAGAGTCTTCCGCCGAAAACAAAGAATACCCTCCCAATGCGGTAATACCCTTGCCCCACTCTTATTTAAATCTAAATTTATGGTTCTTCTCAGGTATGTACAGGTGCCGAAAATGAAATGATCACGCCAGGTGGTGAAACCGCTTTTGTGTTAAAGATACTGAAAGAGAGCTGTCACCAGAATATCAAATACCGATGTCGGTGAGTATGCGTATTTCGTAGCGTGTATGTATCACTGAAAAGATTTCGTTCAGGTGGTTTACCTCTATGCTTGGGAAACTAAGTTCGGTGGAAACTGTGGTATCCGAGCTACGAAACTTGAAGGTAAATTTTCTCTTGTGAGGTAATGCAATTCCACTCACAGGAGTAGATAGACAACTATGCATTAGCACAATTTGTTCAAGGAACGACGCGAAGATGGTGTGTAGCCTGGTCATTCCGAGACGAAAGACTCGCAGACGTAAATCGCTATCCCTCACGAGAAGAACAACCCCTAACGTTCTCATCCCAGAAATATTCTCGTCCAACGGCACCATCACTCCTCCCATTTCTCCCACTTCCAACAACACTCCAACAACGACTCCCAGCGACTTCTTCTTCCAGCGCACGAATTCTCCTGACTCAAATTCTTTCGTCGATTGAAAAATTATCCTTCACTTTTACAGAAGAAGCAGATGATAAATGGAGCTGTACTATATCAGCTTCCGAAAACACATGGTCCAGAGCCGCACGACGCTCCCGAAAACGCGCACAACACGACGAGAGATCTGAACGACCACCTTCTGAATCTACAGTTGAACCGGGCGCATCGATTTCCTCAATGGTTCCCGATTCCGACCACCGAGATCACCCTCACCTGATTTTAGTTTGTCGTATCAGCGCTGAATCAAGTCTCTGTCGAAGCAATGGAGAAACGATAGCTGAATCTTCAGTGTTGTTAACGGCTCAGTGGCTTCGAGGGATGGACAGATCTCTTTTGAAGGATTCTGGAGTCATGTGTGTCGTAAATTGCAAGGTTCCTTGAATTTGAGTCCTCCGGTGAGCGAAAGAGTTTTTTTATTTCTTTGAGGGGTTTGAAGTTGATGGTGAATCTCTTTTAGAATTGAACGTACTTCTTATTACCTCCGCGAGTGGATCTACCTCATCTCAGAAAAATGCTGAGATTACCCTATCCAGCGATGATCAACGATCATATTATATAGCATACACAGCACGCATAAAAGTCAACACAGAACAATTCGTCGACGTTCGCCGAAAGTCTTCGGGTTTGAAGGCTCTTTGAAATCTGTATGTAGGTATGTATGCATTTATGTGACTCCGACTAGAGGGCCTGCCAAGTAGACCCTACGTAGTTCGGACCCTAGTTCGAGCTTTCCGATCTTCAGGCCTTCAAGCCTTCCAGGACCGAATTGCCCAATATCTATCTCGTGTCCCATATCTCCCATACTTCGGAAATTTGACCCTTGGGTTGAACACAAAAACTGAATCTGAGATTCACTGCAGTATATTGTCTCAGTGCAAAAACGTTGTTATGTATATATTTATCCGAAATTTCGGAATCGACTTTATATCATATCATATATTATTTTACAGGTTGTACATGTTGAATTCAGGATTGCATTATTATTCTAAATAGCTATAGAGGAGTCGTGCCTATGCATGCACAAAGATTCAGCGAAATCCGCTCGTGTTTTTCAAAATAGACGCCCAAGCCCCCCAACGCTTAAAAAAATAATCAAATTCAGTAGCCTCGAGACCAGGCCGCGTGACAGCTTCACCTCCCCGGCTCCTTTTGGAAGGTGGAGAAGCGTCGCGAGGGGAGGTTCCGCTGTATGAGGCCTGGCACAAATTACATTGGCACCCCTGGTGACACCCCAAATGTCACACGTCCGGGGTCCATCTTCAGCCGCCTCCCAGACTATTTTCACTTTTTCTCTCAATCCTCTTGTAAAATACTACTCATATTTAGGTCGAAATATAATTCTAATATACAAATAAATCGGAATGAGTCTTTTTTTTTCAAAAAAACGCGATCCTGCAACGTCTCTTACGTACAATTATTCGCGTTCAAACCAACAGCCCGAAAACCCCAGGAGCAAAATGTTTTGGCCTGTAAACGCGTTTATTTTTGTCTCTAAAAGAAATGAAATACTAACCTGATCTTCCTCCAGGACATTCAACGGTGAGAGAACTAGGACCGGCTTACCAGTAACCAGTCCTGGCAGCACAAAGCAAAGAGACTTTCCAGAGCCAGTCCGGGACAACAAGGATGATGTTTTCTTTGTTTAGTAGTCTTAACGCCATGTCAATCTGCCATGGCTTAGGAGTGAACAGCAAGCGTTGTTGACACTTTTCCTCCAGAGTCTGCCATGCACCATCGTCTACTGTAGTATCATGGGGTATGTTTGGCTGAATGTTTTCGGAGATCGTTCCTTGCTTATCCATATCGAAGATTGCGTCTGGTAAATTGTCAATTAATGGTCAGGAATGTTGAGGGCAAGTGCTGAGACGGAGGAAGTGAAGAAAAAGTGGTGGTAGCGGCTTCAGGACAGCTTTGCGGATTTTTCTGAGAACTGTGACGTGTTCATCGCGGTTTTTTTGGAAAAAAAAGACTCATTCCGATTTATTTGTATATTAGAATTATATTTCGACCTAAATATGAGTAGTATTTTACAAGAGGATTGGGAGAAAAAGTGAAAATAGTCTGGGAGGCGGCTGAAGATGGACCCCGGACGTGTGACATTTGGGGTGTCACCAGGGGTGCCAATGTAATTTGTGCCAGGCCTCATACAGCGGAACCTCCCCTCGCGACGCTTCTCCACCTTCCAAAAGGAGCCGGGGAGGTGAAGCTGTCACGCGGCCTGGTCTCGAGGCTACAAATTCAGAATTCAGGGCAACTCCACATGCATGACGTAATCATATACACTAAAAAAAAAAAATTCGCCGAGCCATGTGCGTGTGTGTTCGTTTGCGTCATTCTCTTTATCTTATTTTTATTTTTTATTTTGTAAGACAACCCACCATCCCATCTTTTCGAGGGCGAACGAGCGCGCGGAACACCGTATAACCGTGTAATACCGTGCCATATCCTATCATACCGTGTAATTCCAGGTCCACCAGGTCCACCCAGGTCCCCAATATCAATATCAATCCCACATGCCATTGGGAGCTAAATATGCCATCTCCCGCGATCGTTTTCTGATCCTAAACCCTCTTAAACAACTCTCCGCTTACAAGTCTTTGTACTCCCCATACCCTTCTACACCCTGTACATCCACTTTTATACACCGCGCACGATCGTCGACGAGAATGAACGGCTCTGCTTTTTCTTCTGGTGATCATCCTCTTGCGAGACTTTTGTCTTCTAATGCGCAGTGGGCTAGGGATGTTAAACTTGATGATAAGGGATTTTTTGAGGAGAGTGCGAAGGGGCAGCAGCCTAAGGTACGTCGTCGTGCTCATGTTTTGTTTTTATTTTATTCTTAAAACGAAGTTTTCTTGTTAGGTTCTTTGGATAGGTTGCGCGGATTCGAGAGTTCCGGAGAGTGTTATCACTGCATCAGCACCCGGAGACATTTTTACGCACCGGAATATAGCTAATCAGTTCCCTGTTGGTGATATTTCGGCGGAGTCTGTGTTGGAATACGCTGTTGGTGCTTTGGGTGTTTCACACGGTGAGTAAAAGCAGCCATTTTTTTTTCTTGTTGGGATGTGTGTGCAATGTGCGAACTGTTGTTTTTTTTGGGGGAATTTCTAGTTATTGTGGCGGGGCATACCAATTGTGGAGGTGCTGCTGCTGCTCTGAACGCGGCTCAGACGGGGCCTCATCCGCCTCCTTCCGAGACTTCGTTACAAAAGTGCGTTTTGCGTTTGTGTGGTGGTGTTTATCCTCATTATCCGGGTTACTGATTTTTTTTAATATTCAGATGGCTGGTCCCTCTTATTCAACGTGTTGTCGCTATGAACATCGACTCCGACGTTTCTCACAGCGATGCGCTTCTCGCTGTTGTCAAAGAGAATGTCAAGATGCAGGTAAGTAAAAATAAAATCACTTTTGGTTTCGGAGTGTACAAATGCAAATGGTTGATTGATTTTATTTGTAGATTGAGAATATTCTTAAGACTGATACCATTAAGAATCCACCTCGAACGCTTTATATCCATGGTTGGGTGTACGGTCTTGCGACCGGTCTTATCGAAGATCTTCAACTTACCCAGGTTATCAATCCATCTACTATTACTAATTAATCTAAATTTTAGATACATATCATTACACATTTTGGATATCTCACTTTTTGGACGTGAAACCGTATTATTGTATACATATATATATACCTATACCAATTCAACCGGTTTAACCACGCCCAAGCACGATCATAACATAATAAATCAACGCAAGAGCCCATCGACGAGGTAAGCACATTAAAAAAGTAAACAAAAACCATTTGTTTCCGTCAAAGATGTATTTCGGTGGATGAGGTTGTAAAATTTTGGGGATAACGGATTCGGCGAATTTGTGTCCTGACATGCAGTTTCGGCGGGAGGCTTTGACACGGTTTTGAATGGATTTAACGAAATCAAAATTAATATTAGGCGCAGAGGAAGAGGAAGAGGAAAAGGAGGAAAAGGAGGGGATGGGAGAGGAGGAGGAGTAGATTGAGTTTGATGGAGGAGTGTAGTTTGTAAAGTTGTTGCATAGATTAGATTCGACTGAACCTGGTTCGAGAAGGATAATTGAGATGTTGAACGGGCGACATTCCATTTCGAGAACTTCTGTTAGAACGCGGACGGCTGCTTTTGAGCTTTCGTATATTCCGGCCCAGGGTGTTGGTCTGCCAAAAAAGAAGACGGGGGTTTATTTGGGGTTTGGGGTTTCTCTTAGTTTTTTAAACTTACATGTATCCGGCTATTGAGCCTACGTTGACGATGGTTCCTTGTCGGCATTTTGCCATGTATGGTACGACTGCGCGGCAGATGCGTAACATTGAGACTACGTTTACGTCTAGGACTGTTTTAAAATGGTCTGGTGTGTTGTGTATTAAAGGACCTTGACAAAATTTTTCCGGAAATCAATGAGTAAAATGACTACACAGTGAAAAAGGTTGTTAACCCCTACCTGTGGAATAAGTTCCGGCATTATTAATAACAAGGTCAAGTCTTCCTTCATTCTCAAATAAATCTTTAAGCGTTTCTTCTATCTGATGATCGTTTGTTACTTCTAGGATATTTTTTCGTATGTTCGTTGGGTGAGTGAGCTCGGACATTGCTTCGAGTGAACGGGCGGTTGCGTATACTATGAATCCGCGGCGTAAAAGACTTTGACATCTGCGGGAAAGGAATACACGTGTACAGTATATATGTGTTTGCTTAAGTAGTGGTTGTAGGAACTTACAGATGAAAACCTATTCCACCATTCGATGCACCAGTTACGAAAGCGACTTTTGACGTCGACGATGACTCTGAGTTGGAGTCGTCGGGTGATTCGTGTGTCGCCGCACTTGACCGTGACTTGGATTCGGACTCGAAGGATTTGGACATGATGATGAGGAAGAGGATAATGAGATAACGATGGTGTATTGGGGGCGTTCTGTTATAGCATTATTTGTATCGTTTTAAACGAAATGAAAAATGACGAAGTTCGTGCCAATACGGTCAGCATGTATAGTTTATTCAAACTGATCGGCTTTGCGGCGTTTAAAGAAAAAAATTGTGTCACGGCGTCACATATCACTCGCTTTCGTGACTCCCATAGACAATTTAAGAATGCAAACTTTCGCTGTGAGTGTTCGGCTATACAATGTTAAATATACTGAGATTGCAGTCTCTGAACGCCTTTTCACATGTTACTGTTCAAAATCTCATCTCTAATAATGACGCTGTCTCCCATCAAACGTTCCACAGAGGAGTTATCAAGCCCGGAAAGCATGTTTCGTTCACGCATAAAGAACACATACGACCAGATGGTCTCTATCCTGTGCGTCCGAAATCTACACTCCCGCCACCCGGCGACATCCACCTCCAAATCACATTGGGAGAAAAACTGGGGCGGGGGAGAGTCGGCACAGTCTATGCCGCGAGTGTACTCAATCCGACTAATATTGAATTGCCACCTTTGGCGGTCAAATTATCTCGTCCTAAGAGGTCCGTGAATATGGCGCAAGAAGCATGGTTCTACGAGGAACTTGAGCAGTTGCAAGGTGCTGTTGTTCCGCGATGTTATGGTTTATTTCAGGCGCGGTTAAGTGATGGTTCTCGTCCGCTGACATGGGACAAGTATAAAGATCGAGAAGATGGTATCGAATCAGACCACGAAGAAGATGATCGGGAAGATTATGAGAAGGACGTTCCTGGTCAAGGACGACTTCTCTCGATACTTGTCTTAGAACGGCTTGGGTCTCACATGCCAATAGGACAACCCATGGATGCAATCAGGTAGGTAATTCATTTGGTCTTTCCTTATGTTTTCTAATTAATGCATTCTTCGGATTAGAAAAGACGTATACGAGCTTTATGATGATTTGGCACACTTTGGTATTGAGGTGCTTGACAGAAGACATGCTAACATTTTATCGGCACGTGAAGATGACTCTTCCGGCGTTGTATGTCCTCTTCATCATTATGTGCACAGTTGGCGATTGGTGGATTTGGAGTTGGCTCGGAAGCAAAATGCTAATCTGTGGTACATGAGTAGTGCAAATGACTCATGGTTGTCAATATTATTCGATAATCTGGTTGATGGTTGTATTGTGGAACCTTGGGCATAATTTTTTCCCCTAAATATGACGACATTATATACGCATTTATCACGATATATGTTTTTTTTTGGTTTTGTGAATCTCGATACATATTTAAATGAAATCATGTACTACATGATCCAAATTCTACGAGTCTGTGGGTGGTCACTTGGTAGCTTGTGACGACGCAACTGAATTGAACATATAAAAGAACCCCCCCCCAAAAAAAAAAACTCAAATCTCTTTCCCTGCTGTACATACATACCAAGCTGATCCACTCTTTGTCGATGCTGACTGTGAATACGTCAACTCGAGGAATATGCACAAATAAAATGGGCAAGTAAAAAAGGGAGTCACGGTGTGGCAAAGTCGGCACGGTACGTTAGTTATTTACACGATACCGGTTTTCGAACTATTTTCCTAATTCTCCACCTTCTTTCCACCTTCTTCAAGGATAAAGACGGTCCGAGCCTTCCAAGTTAACGCAACCCCCGGTCGGCTATTATCTATAAAGAACTAGACTTGGACTATCCTTATTTTTTTCGTGATGGCACCCCAATTTCCGATGCTCCTCCCCCAGTGGGTGTCGTGCTTGCGACAATCGAGGTTGCCCCCGATCAACGTCAGCCACACGAGTCTTGGCGAACGGAGTATTACCTACAATTCTCGGCGTCCGCATGTTAGATAGGATCGTCAAAGACTGACCGACGAATTTTCTCAAACCGGAGTGGGGAAAGAATATGGTTAGATGGGAGGGACTAAGAGATGGTCAAATGCACCGAGGTGCAACGACAACGGCGAGGGCAACCGTTCACCAACTCCCGACCCAATTTTACACCCAATAAGGGCATTCCACGACACCGATCGAACAACGACGAAAGCTTCAGTTACTTTCGCGTCTCTTTGATCAAGCTACTCATTTTCAGCTTACCATCCGAGGAAACTAAATCATGAGCAGATTCATTGGACACAACCGGTGCAGGAATCTTTATGAATTAAAAACTGGACTGAGACTCATAACAACGCTTTTAGCATTATGTTAATGTGAGCAAAAAATTGAGATAGCCTTGACGCTATAGTAGTGCGCTTCGACGTCTCAAATTTCTCCTTTCTTGTACTTCAAGAGGTTTTATGTATACAATAAATGATTTTCAGGGTAAAACAGGTATAGATAATCATTGTGGCACAGACATATCAACTTTTCAGCAGACAGGATTATCAATTCCTTCTTATTCTGACAGTCCTGATCTTGAGGAATTGATCTAAAGCGTTGATATCGTTATTCAAACACCGAAAGAAGATTAACATCAAATCATACCGTATTATAGTGAGAGATCGAGTCAATTCTACAGCCCGGGCTCACATTTACCAAGGAATTCGTTGCAAACCTTGTCTGGAGGACATTCATTAGGGCAGGATCTAGCCATGGCAGACGTCGTGAATAAAGTGAGAGCAAGAGTAATAGCGAAGAAAGTAGAGCGGATGAATTGCATGATCAAAATGCCGTTGGGAAGAGATTGCAAGCAGACAAATTGATTTGATGGGTTAAAGCTGGTAATGTATCGTGTTTCCGTACGCATTTTTATATGCATTTGGGAGTGTTATCTCTGCTTGTCCGAATGACGCCGCGTACCCCTATAGTATGGCCGGGCAGATGTTTAGCGAAATTGGCGAAATTTGTACATAATATTAACATTCACATGAATCTGTTTTATTCGGGAAGTAACCCCGATGAGCCTGCTATCAATTGAATCAAATGGCCGATGAGCGTTCAAAGAACGCCTTGATATTTTAAGGAAGTCGTGGCACCGAGCTTGAAGCAACAAGCTTATGACAAAATTTTTGCCGCAGATGGGACCGAATCTTGAGTGCTTCAGTTGCTGGATGAACACTGTAGTCAACTTGACGTTACCGATTAGTCCTTCATACTGAGGCATCTGGAAGCTAGCGCATACAGGCTAATAACTTTGGAGTCACTAGTCACCGGTCATTTGCCGTTGAAGATTTGTTTATCAAACTCCAGAACGGTCTACTTGATCTAGCCGGTGCCGGTAAACAGTGAACGTTTGAACCGTAATCTAGCGAGTCGGACGCGTCCACTATGAACCGGATCTAGCGATCGCTATCTAGCGGACTCACACAACCGGGTTCAAAATAAAATTCTATTCAACTCGTTGTTATGGGTATGTATTCCACTTTCATCAGCCATATTGTCCCTGTTATACAATGGAATTTATGCGGTCATATTACATACGTACATACCAATGCAGTTTAAGAAAAATGATTTACATATCACTTTCTCGAAGCTTTCCCTTTTTATCATGCCATGAATCTCACCATTATTCTCAATTGACACGTGGTACAACACTGAGAAAATGATTCCGGCGGCGTCATAAGCACTTGAATGTGAGATCTAGTCGCCGGTGGTCAAGCGAATCCAGCCTGACCGAGGAAAGCCGTAACCCTAGCTGCAGATTGTGGAGTGTGTTTGATGTTAGATAACATATGTTGAGTACACGTTTCAGCGGGAGCTTTAGATTGTGCTCTAATATCAGGGTCGGAAAATGCTACCGTCGCACACATGAACACGAATTATCATCAGTTTTTTTGCGGCACATTTTGTACCATGGGATTCTTCGAATTTATTTTGAAGATCGTTCAGACAATTTATCACTACGAGCCTTGAAAATTCTTCTAACTTCAATTCATTCTATATCGACATCTTATACTTGCTAAAGAAACATAACGATTGAGAAGAAAACCGGAAATTGTGATTCGAAGCGTTGATGTTACGGGGGCAACTTTTTCGAGCTGCGGGTGGTAGTACTAGTGCAAATGCGTCGGATCGTTACTGGAATACGTCCCTCGTTGATTAGTTCCCTCACTTTTAAGTACCTTCGGAGGCGAACGTACGAGATCTTTTCATTGGGACAGGCAACCCAAACTGAGCGAATGGGATCGGTACCTGCTGTTACACATGCCGCACCGTACCATTGTCCAATGGAAGATGTAGGTGTACAACCGGCGGTATTGTGCACGGAGAATCGTTGATCGTTTGAGATTTCCAAAACCTCGATTTGAGGCCAATCTGTATGAAAAAATATTTGGTAATGTTTCAAGGAAAATAAAAGATGCGATGGTGCCTACTGAAATTGACGGCCGTTTCGACGCATTGGTTGCATCCGATACGATATTCATCGATTGGAGAGCCGTCACACTGCTCATTGTTGCTTTCGTAAAACTTGACAAGAGTAGGTGTGACGAAGGTTTGGAGCGAGAATAATAGGGTGAACAAGAGAGGTTTGGCGTGCATGACGAACTCGGATTTGAAAAAGCACGGGAGAGTGAAGACGAAAGAACATATTCGAGGAGGATTTATAGGCTGCGGTGATCGCCAATACTGGAACAATGAGCAAACCGAAGTTGCCATGTTCTCGAAATTCTTTACGCCCTCTTGAACTTTGAATGTAGGTCGCAGTTCCTTAGGTGTCGAGTTTCGAGGATTTACACGAGTTTCGAAGGCGCTAGATTTGAAACAAGACTAAGGAGAAGACTAATTTCAGGAAATGACCCGACTCACAAAAAAATGGGGTGTTTGACAATAATATCCGATGTTTGAACAAGTCGACAGCAGGATACAAGTTTCGCAATGGTCAATCAATACCAATAAGAAACCGTGACTCTTTGAAAATGTTGTATATAGTATAAAATGTAGCATCAGGTCTTTTGAGGTCGAGACTCTGCAAAGGTTCGGATGTGCTATGTACCGGTCCGGTTGGATAAATTACGAATCCAGGATAAGAATTTGGGACAAAGGCGCGTGATATTTTTCAAAATGTCTAGCACATTCATTGCCTGAAACAAGCTTGAGAAGCAAGAGGCACTGAGGCAGGTGTCAGATGTGGCAGAAGGGATCCTTATGGACGTGTTTTTCGAGTCACGCGTCACGAATCACGCTGTCACAGAACCTTCCCTCATCCGATGACCATGGTTCTTCTCGGAGAATGCTCGCGTCATGACACAAATGTATATGGTCATTTCTACGGTATATAAACTCGATATAAAGAAGGATCAGGTAATGCGAGCGAAACTGATACTATGGTTTTGAGTTTACTATTCAAATTCAGCTACTTTCGGTGGATGCCGACGCTCATGTTAATTGCTGCTGCTTCTGGGGTTGAACAATCAGAAACGGAGAAGAGTTCGTTGAGTTCGTTGGATGGATCGATTTTGAAAGTAGGAGATCCGTTACTACATCTGAACGGAAGGCAAGATTTCAAATCTCAGCTGTCATCTTCCTATCACGATTCACATGGTTGATGTTGACTTCGCTCTTTTTAGATGGGACGAGTCTCCAGGAACGTGGTGGTGCGTAAACACTCAATACTTGCACTAACGCTAAAGCGAAATAAAATTTCCAAAAGGACTGGCTCAGGCTTCAAGTTTGTCGCGGAGGATCTTTCCTCCGTGACCCTCAATCTCGGACCTCACACCACGCAGCCAGAAGTCGCTATCGGCCTTTCGATTAACTACGGTCCTCTTATGTACTTATTTCGTTATACTCCTCATTTCTTGGATTTTGATTTTCCTCCTAGAAACCTTAATGTTACAGAGGGTACCAACGTGTTGCCTCTCAACTTGACGATCGCAAATGCCGCTGCCAGTGGAGAAGGCAGTAAAACCGTGATAAGGCTGAACGCCCAGGGTTGGCAGAATAATCGCCTTAATGTGGAAAGCATCGTTCTAAATTCTGTGAGCGCGATTTGCCTTTCCTTCTGACGGAGGCTGATGACTCCGGGACTGCTCTCATTAGGGAGCCAAGCTATTGCCTTATGAGCCTTCCAAATTGGCTTTTCAGTTTATAGGAGACAGTCTGTCCGCTGTGAGTCTGCATAAATGCAATTTCTTGCGGCCAATATTTATATTGCATAAAAGGGGCAATATCTTTCCAATGGCGTAGATGGCGCTTGGCCATTTCTGACCGGGGAGATCTTCAAAGCCGAGCATAACGTCCAAGCTCAGCCTGGCGCTTGCTTAACGGTATAGAAATTATGTATCTTTTTACCAAAGCCTGAATTTACATATCTAAGGATATACCATCCTATGGGAACGTCCATGGTGTTTCTTACGAATTCTTCAAAGTATGTCTACGATCCACCATTATAAGCGACAATAATTACTGTCGTGCAGACCGAAGACACAGGATATTATTACACGACGGACCATAACTTCGTTGAGTCAATTTAACACCGAAAAAGGGATCACGTCAACTGATATTTGTCATTGTCAGACCACGCCTTGGAATTTCAAACGCGATATTCCTGAGCCAACGCATGTAATCATACATATCGGGTAAGAATGCCTTCAAAAAAATTATCGTCCGATCTTTCATTTGCGACGTTCGCTGATCCACTTTCGCATTCAACTAGCGCAAACGATGCCTCTCAGAACGTAACCGGTGAAGCATTTGTAAACGTGCGTATTCCCACTTGCCAGTACACCCATTTAAGTTTCTTGAATTCTTGACAGACTTATTTGAAGTTCACCGATCGTTTGAGAATTCTATATCCGGGTCAACCTATTTTCGTTTTCACGCCTTGGGGGTGGCCGAATCCCGACGGAACAATCAACCAATACTATGAAGGTCGTTACGAAGAAATTGTGACCAAAAGGTGCAAAGCTTGTTGAATTATATTTGAACGAAGCGTCTGATATCATTCCTAATACAGACACCTGCAAGGAGATAAGCAGGTTTTTCTCGTGAATACGACTGGCTGGGTTACATATGCCGATGTACGTCTAAGGCTGATCCTTTTCAGCTGACATAAACTGATATATGCCATCCTCAGGTATTTCCTGCGTACGTTCAGAAGCTGTATCTATTCTCGCACCTCTTGAGATACTAATATCGTATTTATATAGGAACCAACATCCTAATCCTGAAGGACATATGAAGATTGCTGGATTGTTTACGGCGTGGTTAGAGAAATGGGGATTGCATCCTGAGGCGTCCTGGACAAACTGATGTTCCTCAAATCTCGGTCTTTGCATAATTCCCATGTTAGCCAGATTGTCAACTGTGGACATGTTTTGCTGCCAAACACGGCCAAAGACACGACCTTGTTTTTGTGACCGTTTAATACGAAGTCCGTTTGCGAGCGAAGTGCAAATTGTCTTATCAAACCTGAAAGCGACATACTGGAATAATCGTGTCACCATTGTGTCTGTCGCAGAATTGTGTTAACTTTGACATGATATAGAGCTCTCGGACAATTGTACAAATCACCATTCATATGCATTGACTCACATATCAGGAAAGCAATTTTATAAACGATATGATTCATTTTGGGATCTGAATAGTATACTGAACTTTGATTTAACTTGCATAAATCCCTTAGTATACGTATGTAGTTGACATAAGGTATCCTTTTGTTCAAGAGCTTCAAGTGACAACTAGCTTTAACCAAAACAGAGCAGGGGAACGACGAGCAAACCTGTTGTGTGATACAAATGGATATGAAAATTATCGATCATTTGGGAAAGCTTGAGAATTTAGCTCTTTGAGCAGTGAGGGGAAGGGGAAGGAGCTATACAGGTAAGAGGGAAGATGATCTGCAGAGGAAATAGATAGGTAGATAGAAAGTAAAAGTAAATAGAAATAAAATTCGCTTTTCCTAAGACTTAAGCAGTGAGAGCAAGAGAAGGGGGAAAACTAAACTGTATTGTAAGAGAAAGATAGAGAGTTTAAATACAAAACTGGGATCCAGAAGTCCGGAGTACACTAAATCCAGCTTATTGTCCCAAAAATACCTCGCACCCTGTCCAGAGTTGTCCAAGTTCTGGGACAATGGATAACATGTCTCAGTCCGGCCCTCCCAAACCTGGGCTGTCCATGCATGAGGTCTTTCCAGTCCAAAAATACCTTCCTCTAGCATATCACGCGTCCTCCTTGTCCTACATCATAGGAAAAATAGAAACAAAAGAAAAATAACAGAAAGGAACAGGAGAAGGCTGCATATATGCAGTAAATACTTAAAATGTCGCAAATGGAACTTATCTACTAAGAAAGACCATGTTGTAGCTATTTATATGAACGAAACTAACTAAGAGAAACTTGTATAAAAATCGAAGAAAAGTGGAAATATTCTTATTACACTCTGGGAACCCCACAGCAGCTGCGCCCCCTTCGACAAGATAAAAACTACGTGATTGCTATTATTTTATTCACGTGTGTACATAGTACGACTCGGAAGTTAACATGGAGTTTTCAAAAATTGTAGACTTTAAATCGCACAATAGAATGGCTGCATAGCTATATAGACGTAAAAGTGATTCATGACATTAAAGACCACCAATTCGAAATTCGTATATACAAACAGGTGGTCCGGCAGGACAAGTATGCGTAGACTCCGTCAGCCATCATTGAGTCCACTGGCAGAGTCAGTATTCCGTTTATCTGCCTAGGAATAAGTCCGTGTCCATCGTCAGTATGTCATCATTGAATCTGATATAAGGATTTATGGACACTCAATTGAGTCCACAGGTTTTTTTGTCCAACTTGCGTTTTCTATAACCCCAGGCCCAATCATACCGATTTTCCCCACCCGTCTCTCTATCATAACAACTCCACAACACTAATGTCTAAGAGACTTGAGTCCTCTCAATTCAACCTGAAGCAGAGCCTATCCTGAGGCAATACTATCACCGTCAGGATTATTTCGTGGACTTATTATCAACAGGGTCAGATAGTACGAGTACATTAGGGCAACGCCCCCAAGGACTTATAGAATTACACACACACACACACACACACACACACACACAGTACGAGTACGTGGGGTAGACTTTGAAATAGTCTCGCCGAGTCCTGGCCATGTGATGATGTAAAGTGCATCCAATAAGTCGTCGCAACAGACTTCGGGAAAGCAACTAAAAGAAACTGCATTCAAACTCTCCATAGCTAGTCAGGAGTCAACCCATGTCATCAGGCATGGAGTATTCTCTCTGAATGTGGGCAGAGCCATCAATGTAGGTTCTAATGAGCAGTTCCTTCCTCCCTCGAAGCTCAACTCTTTGTTTAAGCTCCAGTCTTTCCAACTCCCAGAACTACGTCGCCAAAGCTCCTGCGACAGCTGGTTGCAATATTTCGAACAAACGATGCCGGTGACTGACAGTGTAAGCCCGTCTTTTCTTTTGTTCGGCAAAATTCGCACATATTGCCGACGAAAAATATGCGCTCCAGACTGGAGAAGCTGTCAACGAGGATCAAGGAGTTGATAAAGGAAACCTTCAAGCGAGTTTAAAGTCGGAGCACCGTATCCGAAGAAAGCCTGTTCTGGCGTTTTAGTTGAACTCTTGCTAGTCAATTTGGGGGATCTGCTTACTTTAGTTTCTCCGCAATGTATATAAGCTTTCGCTGCGCCTTGTGATTTTTGCTTTGCTATAAATTTTGTACTCCTTCCCCTGATTCATACTAATATACGCCCGAACTTTCCTTGCAACATCGGGCACTATGGTTCTATCCCTTGCCCAGTCTCAACCAAGCCCAAAGTTCATAAAATCCGGCTAAATAAATTCGAAATTTGGCATCGCCGAAATCGCATGACAATGGGTATATGTAAGTTGATTACCAGCACGGGCACAGAAAACACCTTTTTATCCATTACACGAAAGAAAGGGAGGTGATATCACATATGAACGCGGAAGGTGATTCGTTACCGAAATCGGCCAACAGGGAAGAAGCTCAAGTGAGATTGATCGATGAAATCCGATTACATGATACGTGCCAAGAGGAAGACATCGACGAAGACCTGGTGATTTACAAGTCAACCAATTGTTTCAAGTCAGAACGATGAGGAGAGCCATACGGTAAGCAAACCAACATTGTCTCCACAGTAAATGTACTTTTAAATATCTATCACTGTAATGTCTAGATCGCGCTAATCAAGATAGGAATAGATACTGGCGGAACCGTCTTTGCCCAAGGTCCTTGTCGCTAATTTCGGGCCCCACTTTCGATGTCAGGAATAAAAGAGGAGCACTCTTGGATACGCACGGGGTGATAATGTCTTCTTTGTTGTCACTGATTAGCACATGTCAACACCCAAACAAGATTCAAAGTGAAGCTATTTTACGGAGAGCTTACCTTTGCATCAAATTTTGAATTCCACTGTAAACTAGTTTTCACGAAGAAAATAGCCTTGTGGTCAAAGAGAATTCATCCCGTGTGGTGGCGTTGAAAGACTCAAGTAGCCCAAGTACTCAAGCTACTCAAGCTCAAGTTCAGGCTCAGTGAGAAAAGTCCTGGTCACGGCGTCTATTTCAGAAACCGATACGTCAATAGCTTTAAGTTTGTGAGATGTGATTTTCTCATGAGAAGGCAGTTATTGGAAGATTTCACATTTTGAAAGATGCAGATGCGGACTCAGTTATCTCGGGTAAGTAGTATTCCTCGATGAAAAAACAGTCTCCAAGCAAATATGTAAACCCCATGAAAGAATAAAATTTCTAAATCAACGCTATAACCATGACAATTATTTTAAAACGAGTACAGGTTGATGAATTCGATTCGTGAAGCTTCGTTGAGGACGCACCGGTGTTTTGCGTCATTCATAAATAAAGCGGTAGCCTGAGGATTCTCTGTTCATAAAAGCGAACATGAATCATGAAACTATAGGGATATTAGTACCACAAGTATTCTGGCAGGACAAACATCCGTAAGCTCCATCGGCTATCAGTACGCTGGCAGAGTCAGTGTTCCGTTTATCTGCCTAGGAATAAGTCCGTGGCCATCGTCAACGTGTCACCATAAAGTCCTACATAATCCATGGACCTAAATCCAAGTCCACAGTTTTCGTCCCCACCCTGCATCTTCTATAAAACTGTAGATGAAATCTTCTGGCACCGCACAAAATTTCCCCCAACCACTGGCACCTCTTTATCACAACAACCCTGAAACTCCAATGTCTACGAAATTCCAGTCGTCTATCTTGGAAAGCCGATGTTTCAGGCTGAAACGGAGTATATCCCTGAGCAATACTGTCGCTGTGAAGAATACTCGAGGTGTTTCTACCTTATTTAGGAGAAAACACAGCGCCAAGCATTCATCAACACCGTCGTGGACCCACTATCAACCCGGTCAGATCGTGAGGGAACGCGGAGTGGATTTTGAAATAGTGTCACCGATTCCTGAGCGAATGCAAAGTGCAGAGCCATCACATACATCACAACAGACTTTAAAGGAGCAATCAAAAGGCTTTGCATACAGATTACAATCTGCTGTCAGGCGCATATCCTCCCTGGAGGTTTGTTCTACGAGCAGAACCATCAACGTAAGTCCTAGCGAATGTTCATCTTCCCTCGATGCTAAAATCTTTTCGTTTTTAGTTTCAGCCATTTCAACTCCCAGAGCTGCACCGGCAAAGCTCCTGCGACAGCTGGCTCCAATACTTCGAGCAAACGTTGCCAGAAGGCCACGATGTGAGCTCCTCTTTTCTCCTTTTACGTGGAATTCGTGCACGTTGCTGACCGAAGAATATACGCCTCAGACCACAGAAGCTGCCAATAAACATCAAGAAATTGATCAAGGGGAAGCTCAGGTGAATTTAAAGTCGGAACATCGTATCCGAAGAAAGCCTGTTCCGATGTTTTAGTTGAACCTTGACTAGTCATTCTGGGAGATCTGCTTACTTTCGTTTCTTCTCAATGTATATAAGTTTTCGCCACGCCTTGTGATGACTCTTTGCCTTTGCCTTTCTTTCTTAATACCCCTAAAATTTTTATCAATACATGCCTGGATTTTCTTTGCAATGCATTGTAGACTATGGGTTTATTCCCATAGACCTTCTTGAATAATCCCGACGCTAAAAGTTCCGGTCAAAAAATATAAACTTTGACATTGCCGAAATCGCATGCCTATAGGCGAGTCAATTATCAGCACAGGCGCAAAAATTGGTCATCTTCACATCACCCGTTTTATCCGCCACAAAGGGAGCTATGTTGCATCTGAACAGGAAGCAAATTAATCATCAAAAGCAGCCAAAAAAGAAGAAATATTCAAGGGAGATTGATTAATCGATGAAATTGGATTACATGATACGGCCAAAAGGAAGAGATCGATGAAGACGTGGTATATGTCGAGCCAGGACGCTTGAATAGGCCAGCCAAATGTTTCGCGTCAAGACTAATGAGGAGCTCCATACAAAAAGCAAGCCAACCAATAATGTCTCCACAGTAGATGTAATTCCAAAATTCGCCACCCCAACGTCTAGATCGCGCTTGTCAAGATGGGGATAGATACTTGCAGAACCGTCTTTGCGAAAGGAGCTTGTCTCTGATTTCCGGGTCTTACTTTCGATGCCATAAAAGAGGAGTACTCTGGAATACGCAGGTGTTAAAAATATCTTCTTTGTTGTCAGCATATCAACACCGACAGATGATTCAAAGTGAAACTGTTTCACGGAGAGAGCTTACCTTTGCATCCAGTTTTAAATTTCACTGTAGACGAGTTTTCATAAAAAAATAGCTTTGTATGATGTCAAGGAGAGTTCATCGTGTACGGTCGCGTTGGAAGACCCAAATTTCAGGCCTTCGTGTTCACTTTGAAGAAGTCACGGTGTTTGTTTCAGAAACTGATACGCGTAATGCACGGTAACGCCAATGTGTTTCCAGAGCTGCAAGTTGGTGATCCCAAAGACATCGGCTGATGTCGGTGTATATGCTCAATGAATATACTTGGAGAGAGATGTGATTTCAGGATTTCATGAGAAGACAAACATTTGAAGGAAAAGAATGGACCTCACATTTTGAAAGATACTCTGTACAGACTCGGTTATCTCGGGTAGTATTTGAGGCTCAAGTATTCCTCGTTGAATAAAAAATAGTTATTCAAGCAAATAAACCACACCGTGAAAGAATATAATTTCTACATCAACGTTATCTCCGTGACATTTATTCTGAAAGGAGTACAAATTGATGAAATTGAGTGAAGCTTTACTGGACAAGCACCGATGTTCTGCGTCGTTCATAAAAAAAGAGTATTCACTTTGATAGGGCTCTGTGACAATCATCTACCATTGATCCAATTGGCCTTGCTCGTAAAGCGAAAGTGATTGATGAAAGATGAAATTACAGAGCATCAACTGAATGTCTGTACTATAAACCGGTGATCTGGCAGGACAAACATCCGTTAGATCCACCAGCTATCAATCCGAGTCCACTGGCAACGCCGTTTATTGCCTAGGAATAAGAACAAGTCCATCGTCAATGTGTCAACGTTGAGTCCGATCATTGAGTCCGACATAACATGTACGGACACTCGATTGAGGTCCGCAGGCTTTTTTGTCCACTTCGCATTACCTCTATAAAAACCCAAGACTGAGTCTTCCATTGCATAACAAATTTCCCCATCCGCCTTGTTATCGCAACTCTGCAATAATGTTTACGAAATTCCAATCCACCCCCTCTAAAAGCAGACACTTTGGCTTGACACGAAGTATCTCCCTCAGCGATACCATCATAGTTAGAAATATTCGAGGTGTCTCCACTTTATTCAAGAGAAAACCCAACGTCGAATCCAAATCATATCAACCTGGGGAGATTGTGCGCGTACGGGGGGTTGATTTCGAGATAGTATCACCCATTCCTGAGTGCACGCGAAGTGCATTGAGTAAACCGTCACAGCAACAAGCCCTAGAAAGGCAACCAAAGGGCAGTCCACTCGGACTTAACGAAGCTGGTGGACATGTGTCACCCTCTGCGATCAGACGCATAGCCTCCCTAGGGGTTTGTTCCGCGAACAGGACCCTCGATGTAAGTCCTAATGAGCATTCGCCCGTTTCTCCCTCAACGTTCAGCACTCTCTGTTTTAGTTTCAGCCTTTCCAGCTTCCTCAATTACACCGCCAAAGCTCCTGTGACAGTTGGCTCGAGTATTTTGAGCGAACGTTGCCGGAGAATGACGACGTGAGTTGCTTTTTTTTTTCTTCTTTTGCGCGAAATGCGTACACGTTGCTGACGAAGTATATGCTCCTCAGATCGCAGAAGCTGTAAAGAATAATCACGAGGTCGACCAGGAAAAAGCGAAAGCAACTTCGATGCATCGCATTAAAAGAAAGCCTGTCCCAGCGTTTTAGCCGTTGATCAGTCACTTGGGAGATCTGCGCACCTCGATTTGTTTGCTATGTGTATATGTCGTCGCTGTAACTCGTGATGTATTCTTTGTTGTTCCGCCATAAATTCTGTACTCCTATTTAATTTATATCAATATACATCCCAATTTTTCCAGAGAAGGCCGCACAAAAAAATTTAAGTGGCATCGGTTAATCGATAATTTCGACGATATGTGGTGAAGGTTGAGCCGGACGCTATCGGATAAGTGGGCCAATATATCCGAACAACAATGAGATCTGTAGACTATCAGCGTTGTCATATTAAGCATATTTTTTGAAAAAGATCTACCATCGTAACGTTCAAATCGCCCAAATCAAGCTGGAGATATTGATTGAGATGCTTGCGGAATCAACTTTGAGTAAGGATATTGCCGCTGATCAATGCCGGGTCTTGCTTTCAATGTCAGGTACGCATTAGATCTCCTCTAGGAGTACCCAAGCAGCCTTAAGCAGAGGTCTCTAATGCAGAAAGGGGTTGGAGCACATTGGAGCACGCGCGGCTCCGGGGTGAAAGTGTTTCCTTTGTTCTACATCAACACATCATCGACAAGTAAGACTATTTTACATAGAGGACTTACTTTTGCATCGAACTTCGTACTTTATCTCAAACAACGTTGCACGAAGAAATAACTTTGTGGGAGGTCGAGGAAAGTTCATCGCGCGTGACAATTTGTCTAGTGCGGTGGTACTAGAAGACTCATTTTCAACTCATCTCTCAATTTCAGAACCCGCCAAGTTGCCAACCCCGACACCACCCGGCGTACAACTCAAAAATAATCATAAACGGTTGGATCGGCTGCTTTTCAATTGGGCTGTCTTAGCCTCATTTCGTTAGTCTCGTCGTTATGATTTCCAGTGATGCCAGCATCTACTGCATGGTTTTGAATACAGTTTATCCAATACCCAATATATTGTATTCTTATAGGTGTTTGTATATATACAGTTTTCATGCTTCTTCTTAGATAGCGTTCTTCTCTTCAATCTACCCATATTGGTTCAACTTTCCATTTTGCTCGCGGAGTGTAAGGGCCATCAGCAACACCCTCGCCAGCTTCCATTCTAATTTTGACGCTCCTGTGAACCAATACGCCCTGCTTGCTTTGTCTGGGAATTTCACGCGCTCTCCCTAGATTGACACTATTCGTAGGTGTGGTCAGTGTGTGCCCGTTGTGAAGCTGATTTTTAGAGACTAACGCGATACTGTCAACCCACTCATTCGTGACGTCGTTTTGTCTTCGAAGTTCAATCGGGACAAGTTCCAAAATCCACCAGGAAGGAGATATCGACAATTGGTCGTAGATAGGGCATATAGCGTCCGCCACGTCTTCCTCTTCTTCAGTCATGATCAGTTCAGGATGAATCCCGTTATAACCAAATGAGATTAAATTTTGCTTTGCCGAGCTATCATTGACGTTAACAGGTATTTTACCACTTTCTTTTTCGAATACTAATGGTGATGTCGGAACGGGTGTGGGAGGTGTATAAAATAAGGGTGGAGGGCGGTCTGCGACGGCGGGATAAAGTGATGCGGGATCTAGACCAATTGTGCGCAACAGGTCTGCGTGGAATCGTATTCCGGTATTAGCGAGGAAACATTGTCGAATCATCCACCGAAGGGATATGCGAGCCAGGTTATGACGACTTGAATTCTCCACAGATCCGCCTCCAACGTCTGTAAATAAAGGGTGATTATGACATGATATGCATGCTTATATTGTTTTCTTGACGTACCACAATGACAACCCGAAAACCAGACTTCCTGAACGTCAGTTTCTTTTATGCGATTTGGATCCTCACAGGCATCAAAGGTAGCTTCTTTAACGCGCCAAGTACTTTGTCTTCTTCGCTTAGGTCTGGTCGAAGACGATGAAGACGTGGAAGACTCTGGAATTGAACATGGCGACTGAGCCATCATGCTCGGATCTCCCGCGATAATGGTATCGTCGTTTGGCGTCCCGGATTTGGGCATTTCACCAGGTTGAGTACCCAAACTGTCTTCATCGGCAGTTGGCCGATTATAAAAATTGGGTTGGAATTTAGCTCGACGTTCATCGAGAGAGATTGCGTGACGAAATGTCCGAATGGAGGAATTTGACGAAGTGAAGGGCAGACGTCGCGGAATCAGACCCACTGCGTTGACAGTGTCCCTGAAAACAAACATTACCGAGATATTAGCGCGCTCTTCCGCCATCAACATACCATACACCTATGAATTCTATGTCGACGTCTATTGAAAATGCTTTTTTGAAAGCTGTGCTTTGAGCCCAGCCGATGTCATCTGTCCGCGAGAACATCTGGTAGGCAAAGGGTACTTGTTGATGGTTATCTGCTGGAAGCAATCCGACCTAAAAATTAGTAATCGTCGTGAATATGCCTCTTTGATGACTGATCACGAGTTATTCCTACCTTATGGACCATTCCAGCTAAAGCGCGGGCGGTGTATGCACCACGAGAGAATCCCAATAGGCATATCTTATCCCCAGCCTCGTCTGAGAAAGAAAAAAAATGAATGTCAGCACAATGAAATTCTGACTGGCACTGGGCGGGTGACGTGATTCCTTACAGTTTTGCATCAAGAATTCGTATCCGGCTATAGGAGATCTAAACATTTGGTTGACATTGGAATTTCTTTTTTAATTACCCACCCATGACATGAGCGTTTAGATTCCATGCGATCATCATATCGAGCGTTTTAGATACGCCTGCCATGAAAGGGGTAGCTACTTCTGGTACGGTATATGTTCCGATCCCTGCCTATCAGTAACTGAGTGAACTCAGGCTTCTTTGGCACGCTAAGACTGCGGAGAGGATGTCGAACCCACCTGATAATAAACCATCTGCTCTCGTCTGTTATCCTTCGTCAACATTGAAAAGAACTGAACGACGTTGGAGTTCTTGTCGAGGTGTTTGTGTCAGAAAGCCTCAACGGCGAGGGAAATGAGAATGTTGTGATTCACTTACGTCGGCATCAAAGCAATCCCCTGTGCCATCAAAGCAAAGGACCAGCGTCCTCGCGGGGTGAAAGGGAGGTATTACAGGATGAAGGAAGGGCTCTGCCTTGAACGAGCCTGATGACACCGCGGTGCTACTAGTAATGCTGGATATACTCATAATTGTAGTGTTGGCGGGGTGGCGTCGTATTGGGTAAGAAGAGAAAAGCCACTAGACCACTTGCGCCCTGTGAGCCTTCTTATATATATACAATCATGTCTCGTCCGCCTCGTTTCGATTCTAACTCGAACAATTGAGTAATCCGAGAATCTCAGGCGCGGGAAGGCGTGTGGAATATATATAGATTATGGATTTGCTGGACCAGAGCTGGGGCTAATATCTTCATCATTCACAGGAAATCAACGTATCATGTCAGCCTGTAGCTTGGGCTGCTTCTAGTCTAAAATATACACGCTCACATCAAATTCTGGTCAGGTGCAGTTAGATGGAGAAATACCAATTACCATATCAAGCTCACAAGCGGAAATCTATTTACGGCAGTCTGCAATTGATTTCCCGAGCCCAAACTTCAAGCGTTACTTACTCATGGAGTATATGGGAAACTTTATCGCTGCTTGCATTTTGAAAATAAAGTTTGAGACTGAATGGAAACACGACTTGATTATATGGTATTTTTGGCTTCCATAGTTTGCGCCGATGTACCAATTGAAGGGAGAAGAGCGGAAAAGAGTTCATCTTCGTACAAGTTCAGTGGAAAACGTTTAGGCTTCAAATCAAGCTCAGGAACGTTGACTTTTGACAGCGAAAAAAAACCAGCTTGAAAAGATTTTTAAATATATATTCAATTTATTGTCATAGGAAGGATCTACCTGACTAATTTATGACAGTGCCGAATCGTTTTCCCAGTGACTTTCCCATGTCCCACGATGGATGATGTGGCTTATTCAGTTTTGCTTCTTTCATTTGAATTGCAGCTTCCACGATTCTTGAGTTTCATTAAAGATTGGCCGTGGAGGCGTCAACGTTCATGAAAGATGGAACTTGGTGAAAGATCCTTTTCTCGCGGTCAAAGCTCTGTTCGGGAACGGCAAGAAACGTGACGCTGCATTAACATAGTCAGCGTCCACATTTTCCTAAATTCCTCTCAAAAATTAAACCCAACACTTACTACCTTACTACCTTATTGTTGATGATGCAGTATGCTTCGCTTTAACCGTGTTCGCCGTCGTAGCCGGGAGCAGAAGCAGAAGCAGCTCAGTCGCCGAGTCACGCGCGGTCGGTACCGGGCTCGGGTATATGGTTTTAAGCCGCTGCCAATGCCACCCTGTGAAGAGACTTTTCACCGTTGCTACGATGGCTACACAATCCTTCGATGTTTATAAGGTGTATCCTTTCAAGCCAGCTTCAACAAATGACGAGTCCAAAAACAAATCCTCTTTGACGCAATCACGTCGTTGCGTTACATTACCTCCACTCCCCGAGTTGTATCAACCTTTTGATCAGCTTCTCGATTCTATTCCATCTGCGAAGTCAGTCGGCACGAAATCTGAAACAACGCCCTCGGTTTCGCATCCTTTTCTCGATGCTTTGGCTGGATTTCAGAATCGAACCGAAACGTGGAATGGTGCTGCAGCGTACAAAAGCACACTTTCTCCGTTATTGGACGTGTTTTTTGGTTTGTCTCAGAATACATATCCGGCAAGTTTGGTGGTTCTCTTGAGTGAGGCTTGGCATGCCGACCCAGATGGGACGCTGAGAGTTATATGGAACCTTCGTTCAATACATCAAGGCAAAGCGGCGAGAACAATGTTTTATCGTGCGTTTGCATGGCTTTATACGTCTCATCCCAAAACTGCCATCGCCAATCTTCACAATCTTGTTAATCCCGTGGTGCGATTCACCATCAAAACCAAATCGCGGCCAGGACCAGGTTCTGATGAAGACGATATGGACGTTGTCACGTATGAAGATGCGGGTCTTGATGCGCGAGAGAAGACGAATGAGATAGAAATCGGTCGGTCTCATGGATACTGGAAGGACCTTCTCAACATTCTTTTGCTGGTGACAACCGATCAGTGCAACCCTTTGTCCTCTTTCTCTTCTCTTTCTCAAGCTAATCGAGTTTCTTCATACGACGGTCGACGAAAGCCCGGGGATAAAGCCGGAGAAGAACCTTCTGTTAAAAAATCGCCCTCTGAAGCGCGCGGCGAAAAGTACATCGAATGGCATAACAGGCTTACGGACAAGCTGAAAAACGATCATACATATCGTGTGCTCTACGCTCGCGTTGCTCAACTTTTCGCAGACGCTCTTTCTCGGGATATAGACATTCTCAAAGAGATTGCTAATCCTAACACCTCTGCTGAACGCAAGCGTTCCATGACGTTTGACCTCACTCTGGTTGGGAAATGGGCGCCGACTCCTGGTGGCAGTCATGATCGTCTGACCAATATCTCCACCGCCATCTCCGATTTGCTTCACAATCGCGGACAGCTTAATGTCGTATCCAATATGCCATCCGACAGACCACTCAGTCAGGCAAATGCTCATGAGCTTCTCATGGCTTATACCCGTTGCGTTACTTCCCCACTGCGTCGATTCCTTCAGATCCCTGAAGTTGCCATGTCTGCTCAACAGTGGAACGCGATCAAGTATCATCGCGTACCTTCGAAATGTATGGAGCTGAACAAGACGTCATTCTTCAATCACGACGGAGATCGATTCTCTCAGTATCTGATTGACGTTTCTCTCGGGAAGAAGAAAATCAGCGGTGCGACACTCTTGCCTCATGAGTTGTTGCAAGAGGTGATAAAGACTAAACAAATGAACAAACCTCAAGAGAAGAAAATGAAGGAGATGTTCACCCAGGTTGTCAATGAACAGTGGCGTACGATGATCGCACGCATTCGTGAAGCCGGAACTTTTGACAACGCTATTGCAGTCTGCGACGTATCGGGTAGCATGGGAAACATTTTCAGTTCCTACAGTGGTTCAACAACTCAACCTATCTTACCTGCTGTCGCGTTGTCGCTTGTTCTGTCCGAGATTGCGCGACCTCCTTGGAACGGGAAATTCATAACTTTTAGCCAAAGTCCTGAAATGATTTCTTTGGATCCTACGGATAGTCTTGTTGACAGGGTGTCGAAGATCTGTGATAGTGCATGGGGAGCGAATACCGATTTTAACGCCGTTTTTACCAAGTTGATCCTTCCTGCTGCGATTGAAGCGAAATTGAAGCCTGAGGATATGGTGAAGCGGATTTTCGTGTATGTGATATTTCTACCTCGTACATTATTATTGTTTACACTCAAATCGGTGTCTCAGGTTCAGCGATATGCAATTCGACGACAGTCGGCCCCGTAGCACTGACGCTGCGTCTTGGGAGACGGAACATGACATTATCAAAAAAGCATTTAGTCAAGCGGGTTACGAGCTTCCGGAACTTGTTTATTGGTGTGTTTGTGAAGTTATCTCCTCTCCGTTCTCACGTATGAATAATTTTTCTTTCGTCATTTCGATAGGAATTTGCAAGGTGATTTCGGGAAACCCGTCGCCAAAGACGAACCCGGCGTTGCGATGGTCAGTGGATTTAGTCCGAACTTGTTCAAATCTTTCTTGGAAGACAAGATGGAGGAGGTTGTTCAAGTCGTGCCGGAGAATGACGAAATGGCTGCCGACAGCGCCACCAGTCCTACTACTCCCGGGGCTAGTGTGAAATCGAAGCTTACTCCAGAGGAGAATATGTTGAAGATTCTGGGACATGAAAGCTTTTCGAACTTGAAGGTTTTGGGTTAGCTGAAGGTTGTTGGGGGGTATGCTACGTATGCGACCGAGAGGTCCAAAAAAGCTGAGGAGGGCAAGTAAATTATTCAAAATGAACCAAGCTCATTTGTGTATTATTGCTGTACGATGTGTGGTTTGATTGTTTGCAATCATAAGTAACGCCGCGCTTTGCGTGCGCAAGTAGTCTAATAAATAGCGTTTACTGTGAAAAATTCAAAGTCGCGCATGCGCTAATGCAAATCGGCATATAAATCGGCTTGAACTGTAAACGAGGCTTTGATCTATATCGGTGCATCGGTGCCAATGCCTTTAGCGCCTCGAGTTTCAATCCAGATCTTCGGTTCGGTCGAAGGTCCAGTAGAGACAATAATGACGTTTTAGAAAGAAAAGTAGAGATTGAGAGATGCGGAAGAAGCAAACATTGCTAATAATTTACCATATTCTCATGCCAATAAGCTATTAGAAGGGCTCGCTTTATCCCATGAATGGGACAGTCGATGATTCAAATATTGGTAGACTACATTCTATCTTTGTCATTGAAACAATGTAGCATACATGTTTATTTCCGACAGACAATGAATCTGATTTACGCACACAATCAAGTCTAAACAAAAGGGATAGTGTTTTCAAACCTCAAAAATTGAAATAATTACCCAGATCATAAATGCTCATTTCGATGAAATTCAACCTCTAATTCCGCCTCATGCACATTTTCATTACATTTCAACTGTTAAAATTACTCAATTTCCAGACTTCGGGATGAAAGTTATCCAAGCAATGCATGCGACTCTCTTTCCAAGCTCAGGATTGCCAGCTTTATCCGTCGCGAATGTGAGAGTACTTGAAACGAAGCAAGAAGAAGTAAATAATCAATTAGAGTATCTTAGTACTTTATAAAGCCGATAGCGTGGAATTCTAATTGTTTTCAATCGAAATAATTATTCATTGTCTATAGAGCTTGAATGCGTTCTCGCCTAGTTTCAATATCAGGACTCAATCTTTTTGATTTCGGTCAACTCGAGTCTCGCAGTAAATACTCGTCGATGTGAAAGTTGGTAGGCTATCAGTACGTATTTACTTGCAGAAGGCTTAGGTTCACAGTAACCGTTTACTACGGGTTTAGGGTTCCAACTTGAAATCACCGTTAATGGCAGTTTCGATGTCGGCGCTGTACAGGCTCACGTAGACTCATCAACCTATAAACATTTATCATCTTATAAACGAACCTAGTACAAGTACACAGTTGACATGTGTAAATCAATAGGAAAAGTCACATCACATCTATGAAAATCAAGACGAGTGCATATCCGAATTTGGAAGATAATGGGATAAAACTGAAAACTGATTGTGGCCACTTCTCTTGAAATGAGACCTCCCTTGTTTTGGTAGAACTGAAAATAAGATTGATGTTTGCAATTCGTTGAAAGAAAACCTTAAGCTTGAAATTTAAAGTCAAAATTTGATCGTCTCTGTCTAACCACCTACCGGGCCAAACAAGCTACCATACGAAAAATATTTGACTGCATATAGGTCGAGGATTACTTGGAGAAGTCAAAAAGAATCTATGATTCAGACTGGAGTCAGTTGGAAGTTGGAACTTGTCTTGCGCCGTGGTCCGGCGTCAATAGAAGCTCACAGTCATCGGCTCAGCGCCCAATGTTCTTCTAGCGTTTCCCATACCTTTCACTTTCTTATGATGTATCGATGATGTCCATGAGAAATCGTCAATCACAAGGACCAAGTGAGAATATACCTCGTTCTTCCTTTGGAGCTTTTACTAAACAAAAAGAATCAGCTCGTTCTTAGGGACTTTTTTTTGGATGATAGTCGTGTCAAAGCCGTGATGGCCGCCTTTGTCCCAGTCTGAACACATTTCATTGAGTCTGGCGAAACCTACAAACGACGGACGGTATATGTCTTCCTCATTGCTCACTTACTGCGCCTATGAATAGACTGGGTCACCGAGCTCCATTCCCCAGTTAGTCGACATCCGATCCGTTTTAAAGCTTTCCTTTCCGGATTCATTGGAGCAGGTCCGTGGAACATTTTGACCGTTCCTTGCCTGTGATGATGCCCATCACATGCATCTTACTTCCGATTCTAGCTTGTTGTCCTGATTTACCGCATTTCTGAATGATAGGATCCACCGCCAAATTGGCAATAGGCCCATGTAGAGCCAAATGCTAGGAACCATTGTCGTCGAATAAACAACATCACTTCCCCCTTGGCGAGGGAATATCTCAGCGCTCGCAACAAGGAGAAGACAAGTTCACTTGGCAAGGACCCACCTGATGGCTATTATCTGTTATTCTATCCAGTCTCAAAATACGAAGATCATTGAGCGAGTCTCTTAAGGCAGCTTCTTTTCCTTCTTGCTCTTACATAATGGCGATGAGCGGGTTTCACATTTTCAGCATGTCATTTAATCGTCTGTTTTTTTAATTAATGGTGAATAGGATTTCATTTTTTCGAATTTGGATTGGATGTGAAAGGACATGAAGCGACCCGAAACGACAGGGTGTCATCTAAAATGACACGTTAATTTCCCAGAATGAAGGTCATGTCAGCTCCATCTGGTTTAGCCGGATCCATGATCTGTATACACAGCGCGTCAACTTGATATCACGGAAGTCGGCAAGCTCAGTCTCCGACAGTATAATTAATCCACTTTCAGATTGGAACTGAATGGGTGGGCTGAAGGTGAATATATAAGAGTTAATATTTAAGAAGACTATATCCCTAGCTTTGTTGACTTCCTTATTCTACCTACTGCGACGTTGCCTTCGAATAAACAACGATGAGTACCACGAGTACCACAGCTACATCGCGCCTCAAGATAGAACCTTTCATTTATCCTGTTATACCACCCTCGCATCCCGCAAGGACGCTCGTCCTCTGCTTCGATGGAACGGGTGATTGTTTCGACGCCGATGTGAGTAGAATATTTCGAATTATTCACATTAGCTGACGCAACTTGCATAAACAAGAACTCGAATGTAGTTCAGTTTTTTTCTATGTTAACCAAAGACAACAGAAAGGAACAGATGGTTTACTATCAGGTTCGTTCTGACATTTTTTCACAATCTAGCCAGTTGAGGCTTGTGCGCTGATGCAGAGCTTCGATGATAGGCTGGAATTGGAACGTATACCGTCCCAGAAATCGCCACTCCGTTTATGGCGGGCGTATCGAAAACATTAGACATGATGATCGCTTGGAATCTGGACGCCCATGTGATGGGTAAGTCAATGAGAATATTTGTGAACATATAAACTGCCATGATTCGTCTGACGCGGGAGCGCTGTAATAGGCGGATATGAATTCTTGATGCAGAATTGTAAGAACTATTGCTCCAAACAGCTGGATGGCGAAAATGTTCTCATGGTGGCCTTTTCTAGACGAGGCTGGAGATAAAATTTGCCTTTTGGGATTTTCTCGCGGTGCCTATACCGCCCGCGCTCTGGCTGGAATGGTCCACAAGGTTTGAATTGATACAGGATCAGTGCCAACCATCAGAGGTGTATTCACGCCCAACTACTATTTCAGGTTGGATTGCTCCCGGCAGACAACCGTCAACAAGTTCCCTTCGCGTACAAAATGTTTACTCGAACAGATGACGTCGGATGGGCTCAAAGCACGGCTTTCAAAAAAGCATTTTCTATGGACGTCGATATTGAGTTCATCGGCGTATGGTATGTTATGCATGCACACTAAAAAAAAATGTTAGTGCATGTCGGTAATTCTATACGTGTTTCAGGGATACCGTCAAGTCGGTCGGTTTGATTCCGCGACGACTGCCTTTCACCTCGTCAAATTCCTCCATTCGCACATTCCGTCATGCGCTTTCCCTAGACGAACATCGTGCCAAATTCAAAGCCAATGTGTATAACCGACCAACCACCAAGGAAGCCAATCTAGGTACTCAACCTGGCGAAATGCCGAAATCCGGAACGCCTGGCGACGATACAATTATCGCGACGGATCCGAGCACGATGGTGAACCCCCAGCATGAAAGTCCGACATCGTCACCGAAGTCTGCTACACAGCCAAAACCGAAGAGGAAAAATACGTGGCGGACTAAAGAAGCTACCTTTGATGCTTCGGAAGATGGTGGTCATGTACTCGAGACGGACGTTCTGGAAGTCTGGTTTTCAGGCTGTCATTGCGGTTCGTTGCATATTTTGTGTCTCCTTATGATTCTTTGTTAATAAACGCTTTCTATATTTACAACAGACGTTGGAGGAGGATCAGTGGATAATGCCAGTCGTCACAATCTAGCTCGCATTCCTCTCCGGTGGATGATCCGGCAATGTTTCCTTACCAACACCGGAATTCGATTCCACTCGGATTTGTTGCGTACAATCGGCTTGGATCCCGCCTCGCTCTATCCGATCGTCAAAGAGCGTCCTCCAGCTCTATACTATACGCCTCCTGCTCCGATCCCGACGACCTCTGAAGCAGGAACTAATGACAATCTTCTGAACGCCAATGACGATTCGGCCAATAAAGATCTGATTCCCTACGGTTATAATGGGATTCATCCTGAGCTAATTATGTCCGAAGAAGAGGAAGATGTGGCTGACGCGGTCTGTCCAATCTACGATCAGCTAAAACTGGCTCCCGGTTGGTGGATCTTAGAATTTTTGCCCACGAAGATTCGCAAGCAGCATGATGACACCAATCAGTGGTCCAGCAATATCACGTTCGTATTTGATATTTTTTAATGCTTTTGCAGAGGTCCAGAACGCTGACTGTTCGATCTTAGTATCAATCTCGGAAGGGCGCGTAAGATACCTCGACAGAAAAAACAGGGTGTCCTTGTTCACAGAAGCGTCAAGATCAGAATGGAAGCTGGCGAACATGCTGCTGGCGGTCCGTACACACCCCGAGCGAAGTGGAAAATTGAACCGACTTGGGTAGATTGAGAGAACACAAGTCAATTGATGGTTGGAGTGAGAATATGCTATGTTTAAGTTTTCAATGCATTTTGTTTTGTATTCATACTATGCCAGTCAACGCTCCAGGATGATCATGTGGTTTCATTTTATTTAAGGTTACAGTTCGTTCTTCTTGCCATCTAGTTCATGTCATTCAGATACAGATCCAATTCAATTTATTTCTTGCGAATCACGCGCACGTTGTACTTGTCATTTTTTGCCACGCTGCCAGTAAGGCAATTGAAACGGTTCGAGTTCTTTTTCCCGAGTCGGGCAGATGAACGTCCTCTATATGCGAACCGATCGGAATTACCATTAATTTTCAAACTCGAACATAATAATACAAGCTCAATCAAGTACTAGGCTACCTCGCACATAATCTTATCACAATATACATATATGTGTGCAATAGTTTTTGCATTCGTTACAATTGCACCCTGAAAACTCGAATGAAAGATTATTCCCGGACCGGTTACATTGATATATGATGAGAAGTGAAAAGACAGATATATGAATGAAAAGATACATGAGTATTGTGAAAGATTCTGCTTGAAGCGAATGTCGCGATCATACTAAGTTTGTTGAGTTCACTGTGATAATGTGTGGTTTAATCAAATTCTCATGGAACATGAATTCATTTTGGAATTGAGAAATTTCTTTTCCTGACACGCAAACGACTGTTAAAGCAAACCCCGCTAGAATCTTATTACTAGCAGGATGGCTTTTTAGAAATTCTGAATCTGGTTTTGAAACTTTTACTCAGGAAGAATAGGTAAAAGGTGTCGCGCTCAAAGGAGCATCATATACATGTACATACATGATAGCGACGGGGGAAAGTCGGAAGCTGATATTCGCCGATTTCCGCATACATCTACATATTCTCACTGGTTCTATGCAGTACAGTGGTATATGGCGTAATCTCAACGGCGGCAATCTATCATTTTTTGTAGTCAGAGGGTTGTCAACTCTTGGGTCAATTTAATAGTTGATTCTGAATCGGAATTATTGATACAAGTGGGAAAGATAGTAATTCTGAAGCCTCAAAGCATACTCCACTTGCTTGATGAACAATTGGGGTCATTAAGGTAGACACTACTTTTTGACTTTAATTCATGGTAATATTTATGTAGTTTCGGGGGTGGTATTACTTTGCATTTCAGATTTTGCGACAAAAATGTCAGACCGAACAGCATGCCATCTTATGCAACTCGCTTGTGCCTCGTTTATTTCTTCTCTCGCTCTTACTTTACCCTTCCTCCAGGCTCCGAGTTCGCAAGTTACGGCGGAATCAATATCCCGGAGATGTGACCCAGACTGAACGCCGTTCACCAACTTTTACTTTGATGGCAGATGTTTTTGACATCCACCCATTTATTCCCGATGTTAGGCGGTGTAGTATGCTTCATTTTTTCCCTCTCACTTGGTGCTGAGTCCTGACTTTTTTCCCAAGCCACTGAAGTCTCTGGTGGCTCTTTTCCTATGAAATCCGGAACAGTTTGTATAAATTGCTACGGCTTAACTCTGGAAAATACTGAATAGAAACTGTAATATAAAATCATTCATTAAATGCTTTACCATTGACGTAAAACGGCTGCTTTTTTTTTCGGACGTCATGTCCTCAGCATTTCTGTTGGCAGTAGAATGCCCGTTTTTCACAGAATTGGTTACACCACAGTTATCCTGCTCTAGGGTAATAATTTTAACAACGTGTAAACTGTTTTGCGATTTTTTTTTGTGGAAGTGACTGCTGGGCCGGGCTGATGGTAGGAAGAGAGACAAATATGTGACAACAACGGCAGGTTTGCCGAGAGAGTGAAAAATTTGCTTTGGTAATCAGGCCGAA
This sequence comes from Phallus indusiatus, assembly GCA_027605045.1. Lineage (NCBI taxonomy): Eukaryota > Fungi > Basidiomycota > Agaricomycetes > Phallales > Phallaceae > Phallus > Phallus indusiatus. Next base: position 68,361 of record JAQFWX010000079.1, read on the forward strand.
AAGACGCGTTTCCTCCATTCCTTCTCGCCTCATCCTCTTGTTGTCCTCCCGCAGTTCCTCTTCCTTTTCCTTTTTCCATTAGGCGAGACAACAGGAAGAATGGCTTCTCTCAAACTCGCGACACTAGCAATAAGAGTGAATATATCTTCTAATTCGACTGCAATCGTCACCTCGTTATCCTAAAAGCATCTTCTGTCTTAACTCAGACTATTGCTAAACCAATAAGCAATCGGCTTAAACAAGAAGCTAGAGAGTATGACTATCGCTATGGTTTTTTTGCCTATCGGTTGACTGTTTCCAAAAGATATCCCTTCTTTCGGCGAATATGTGTTCAGCTCGCCCAGTCCATGTATTCCGCCGAAATGCGTCTAGGCACATTTGTACTAGGTCAGCCTCCAAAAGCCGTAAAGCCGCTCAGCGAAGCAAAGTGCGTTTAGCATTCCGCCGCCGTTTTTATTCTCATAAGAACGCGGCATCTCAGACTTTTCTGATAACATCCAACACATCTGTAGGGCTATAGAATCTGGAGCGACATTTATAGCGGAAGCGTTTCTTTTTGCGGTTGCGGCTTCTTTGATTGTAGCGGAGTCGTGGCGGTCGTCGTCGAAAGAAAGCAGAAGACGCGAGACTATTGCGGAGGGTATTGAAGATCTTAAGAAAGGGTTAGAGGGGCTGAGTACAAGAGTTGGACAGGTAGAGAGGATTTTGGTGGGTGTCAGTATCAGTGATGGTGATACTGGTGGTGGTGGTGGCTATGTCGAAGCTGGAGGAGTGAAACGTGGAGATGAAGGTGAAGATGAAGGTAAAGGTACAGGGTTAGCCCTAGGCGGAGGTGAAATGGGATTGGGACAGAGGGTGAGGGATGTTGAAGAAAAGTATGCGATCATTTATATGAGCCTGGGCGTTCGATGACTCAATTGTGGATATAGATCCGAGCAACTTACACGCGTACTTGAGAGGCTTGTTAATGTGGGGATCAATAATGGGAGTGGGTGGCTAACGGATGTAGAACTTGGATCTACATCTTTGCGGCCATTAGATGGGAAGGGTAGAAATCGCCCGGATTTGAATTCGAATTCGACGTCGAGGTCATCTTCATAAACAAGGATCTAACTATACAATACCCGGAAATCTCAATATATTCGTCAACAAAATGTATACACCACGATGCACTAATAGAAGTAAACTGTTATCAGTCTGACGCATACGCTTGAATTGAGAGGGTTCGATATACCGCCTGTATTTTCGCTTTAGGTCACTCTTCACGCGGAAAGTGTTTATGCACAATCAGCTCATTTATGAAACGTGAGTGCACTTCGGATTCGGACTTAACGTTTCTTTCGACTTTGTCTAATTTTTTCTTTAGAATGACAGCAGCCTACCCAAGAGCCGTAAACATTACATTAAAGCAATGCTGTGTATATTAATACCCAAATTTTGGCGCAACTGATGAATCATGATACGGACTCAGAGCCTAGATGGATAAATGGCTGGATGCATATCAAATCAAGCCCAGGCTCTTTCTATCTGAAATGACAAAGTCCGCCCAAAACTACAGTCAGCCTTTTATTACTTCTCGAAAATAATGCTTGGGTTCCTTTTTCTGGTGGATTTCGTGATATTCAAGTCGATGTCATCTGTGGCCGCTGACTGACCCAACTTGAAAGGCATGAGCGAGAACACCAGGTTCGCCCAATTCATTCAAATGAACACACAATCTTGCCACAGCCTGAGGACCTGTCAAGACCAAGTCCAGAATGCGAATAGCTGGATCGGGGCCCTCATGTGACGGTTCCATTTCAGAGGTTTTCAGTAGATCTAATGCCAAAATACTTTGATACTCTCAATTTCTGACTCAAAACCGAGTACAGTGGTGATTTATATTTTATTATCTGGATTTGGGACCGCACTATTCAAAAAAATTTTCAGGAAATTAACACATACACTGACCAGGGCATCCTCGCGCCTCAAGTTCTCAGTCTGGATTTGTAGATTTGTGGGAGGAACGTCGTCTCTTTCTCTCTTTATCTCATAAGCAACACTAATATCTCTTTCTCTCTTTATCTCATAAGCAACACTAATATCTCTTTCTCTCTTTATCTCATAAGCAACACTAATATCTCTTTCTCTCTTTATCTCATAAGCAACACTAATATGCTCCAAATTTTGGATTTTGTGCGGTACAGTTGATTCATTAGATTTCAGGTCCAAGAAGTTTAGCGAAATATATGTGTGTAAAAAAATTCTATTGTTCATCGGATTTTCCTCTATGACCGACGAGTTTGTTACATTAGGTGTACTATAATGAGGGTTTAGGGTTAAAATAAATCTTTCTCAAAACCGGGATGAGGATTGAAGTTCATGGAGCGTAGAACGTTGCAGCCAGGATTGGGAAGTATTGTGTGTGGGATGTTGGACGGTGGGGCAGTGCATTGGCGATACTCGATAAGTAACACGTTAACCTTTAAAATTAGAGCTTTGATGTTATGTAAAGAACATTGAAAGTTAATATAAACGCACAGGTGAGCCGGATATCCGACCAGAACTCGCGCGACACCTTGCTAATCATGTTGACTATGGAATCGATCAGGCTTGTCGAACGTTCGGTTGATGAGAACACTTCAACGAGTATCTGAGTCCTAAATATTTCGGAATTGAGAGAATAAATATCTAAATCGAAGAAAGAAAGATTTTGAGATACTTTTTAGGTCAGTTCGGTCTTTAGATGAGTTTTGATTAGTAACAACTTGAAGACACAATGACCCAAAGGAGATCCTGTCGTATGTGTGGTGAGTATGTGATGTGGCTGAGATCTTCCTCGACAATCGGAAAACAGGGTCTACTATCGCATTTCCAACCGTTATATCCAACGTGCGAGTCGTAGGCCCCAAAACTAGTGGATTACACCACGAGTCTCTCGCTGAACCTCTATCAACAATCCAGTTCTCCCCGTCCTTTCCTTAAGCTCAGGACCATGCGCCAATGCCATTCCAACCAATCGCGTCACGGCCAACCCGGTCAACCCGGTCGTCGCGCGCATATTCCAACCTGGTGCATCGCGCACATCCGCATTCCTGGTTCCTTGTGACGAACCACGATCTATTACCGGGCAAGAAAACAAATCCTGTTCGAAGCAAGCCCGATAACCCTACAGTCTCTCTCTTATGGGCGAGATAGAGAACTGCTGTAGCCATGAGCTGGCAAGATACTTTCATTCTGCCAGTGGATTGGCGTAGAAAAAAAAAGAAATTTCAAAATAATAAAAGCTCTTACCCGCTTTGTTTTCTCTCTTTTGGGAACGAATCTCTGAGAGCACCCGCTGGCTGCCGTTTGCTTGTCTTTCGTAGGTGCATTTAATGGCACATTCGACAAGACGGCGGCCTGGTCACTTCTCAGTGGCGCAAAAAGCCGAGGCGATAAATTACTGCCTACGAGCTGAGAAGAAGACATCGTTTGGCTAGCCTATGGGTAGTCTTCAAGCTTCGAATGAAAAAACTAGAAGACATACTTATAATCAAAAGGCTCGGTTAGGAAGAGATAGACCTTGGGGGGGGAGTCGCGGACAAGTAAGGTTAGAGTCGATCTGGGGTGCCGACGCTCTTTATATATTCCAGAATATACTGTGGACAAAATCGTGAGCATAATATGTCATTCCAGAAGGACATATGTCACCCAAGTCCAGAGAGACGAACAATGAGGCCGAGGGACAGACACTTTGGACGCAACTTCGAGGTCCGAATTTTATAATGCAAAGTTCATAGCACGGCCTTAGAGCGGAATTAGCTGAGATTAAATGCGCCATTGATGGATAATAAAGATCTTGATGTGCGAGAGTGTAGGTTTCGACAAGTGAAGAGCTTTAGTGAGTTCCATGTCGACGCGTTCAAGACGCGTCCGCCGTGATTCGAGCGCCCCAGATCGACTCTAGCTTTACTTGTCCGCGACTCCCCCCGAAAATCTATCTCTCCCTAACCGAACCTTTTGATTATAACCATGTTTTCTAGTTTTTTCATTCGAAGCTTGAAGACTACCCATAAGCTAGCCAAACGATGTCTTCTTCTCAGCTCGTAGGCAGTAATTTATCGCCTCGGCTTTTTGCGCCACTGAGAAGCGACCAGGCCGCCGTCTTGTCGAATGTGCCATTAAATGCACCTACTACGAAAGACAAGCAAACGGCAGCAAGCGGGTGCTCTCAGAAATTCATTCCCAAAAGAGAGAAAACTAAGCGGGTAAGAGCTTTTCTGCGCCAATACACTGGAAAAACGAAAATATCTTGCCAGCATCGTGACTGCAGCAGTTCTCTATCTCGCCCATGAGGGTGTCGAGACCGCGTGGAGATTTGCGACGCAGAAGAGATCACGCAACGATCTCTTGACAGTATGAAGATGTTGCAAGACTCGGAAGCTCCTCTCGAGTCTGTGGGGAGGGAAAGGAATGATTAACTAGTCTGTTGTGTCTGACCTTTATATACTGAAGCGCAATCGGGACAACTTTGAATAGGACACTGTGCATGGTGGACAGAGAAGATCAAGTGCATTTCTGAGTCCGGTTTAACATGAACATGGTCTGGACTAGTACTGAAAATGCACAGCTTTAATTCAATATGTAAATCTGGACAATACCTGAAATAGGATCACAAAATAACATTGATCATCGCCGTGGACGCTTAATAGGATTTGGTACTTGAAGTCGCGTGACAGAACTTGAAGCGGGATCAATTGTAATTGAGAGAAGTAATTCACGGAAAAAATTAATGAATACGAGACTCTTATTCGAAAAGGAAAAGAAAGAAAAGACGGTGTTCTAACTCACTAATACTCGACCTTGAGCCACATGAATGCGGGTCCATTGTTTTCAGGTCTAGAGGACACATTGTAACGAAATAGTATCGTCCACATGGGCGGAAGGGTGTGTGGACATTAACATTAAGCACCTGTCCCCTGTATTTTTTACCGTATCTGCCCAAATCCAATACTATGAGAGGAAAAACCTGAGCTACCGATCAAGTTACCCAATCGTGTCCACTGCAAGCTCCTCTCACCTCCCTCCAGATAATCTAGCCTCCAGAGCATGGTACTCGAGCGTTGAACTTAGTCTTACGTAGGTCCAGACTTCACCTCTGAACTAAACGATGTACACCCCAGTGTAATTTTCTCGATATAAACAGTTGATGGAACAAGTGCAATTTCAGAACGAAGTGCAGGCTAGCCAACTTACAATCTGCATCAAAAAATGTGTGGTTGCCCGAGCCTAAGTCCTTGGCCTTCCAAAGATATACACGAAATACCCTCGGAGAGGCTCCAAATTTGTTGTTGATATTTTCCAGACTTGAAACGATACGGTCACTTCAAGAACCATCATGACTTTCGAGCTTGAAGCTGATGAAAGAGGGGGGATCAGGAGGAAATGGCTTTTCAGTTCCGGGTCCTCATACCGAAATTCAATATAAATAGATATTCAAGAGGAATTAGTAAACCATAACACCTATATGGTCTTAAGGGGCCAGGGTGAAGCAAAGGCGATTATTATCGAGAAAACAGGAATAGGAACAAGAAAGCATAATTTAGTCTCTTATTCGAAGCCAGTTGTAGATTGTTAATGAAACTTCAGTTCATATGGATGTCGAGGAGGTTGCACACTGCAAAGTGGATGAGGGGAGGAGGAGCTTGAAGTGAGCGCCCGCGGTCCGCGGAACACAGCATGCTGCACAACTTTGGCACAACTGCGAACGTCGACGTTCAAGCCTATATGTGATATTGAATGCTAATATTGATTCAAATCTTCGCTACTTAATGACAACGATTTAAAAATTGTCATAGTCTACCAGACCGTTCTTGATCGATTCATATAATAACAAGCTTTCAGAGACGCCTCGCCTGGTATACCACTATGAATATGTTCAAACGATAAAATTTTAACAAGGATACTGGCATTTCATACCCGTGTTTTGATTGACAATCGGCGAATCCTTGACCGGAGACGTCATCTTAATTGTGCTGTTTATCTCGGTTCTTGGCGTATATATATCCGACGTCGTCACCGCTTTATAAGTCATCGATCCTCGTGCTACTTGTACAGCAGAGTACAGCTTGGAGAGTGCATCGGGCTCCCGGGAATAGCAAGACCTTCAAAATCGTGCTCGGTGTTTCTCTAACTGAGGCAGCGATTTGTGAACGCGGGTCCTTTACTTTTGTCTCGTTCCCTTATCTTTTCTGCGAAAAAGCAAGTGTATATATGTAATCAGATACCTTCAGATGCTTTAATCAATCCTTACACCCAGCAATCTTTCGCCAGTGTCAATGCGACACGTGTAATGTCTTCCGTCCAATCGCGCAAAATTGATTACCTCAGCCCCCACGCCGTGGCGTGGCCGAGTCGCCGAAATCGCCGTGACATCAAACTCCGTTCAAATGCTTGTCATGCAATTGAACAATGTCGAGAAAGCTCGAAAGAGCCGGTGGTGCAATTTGGGCCGTTTGGGCAAAGTACGGTATGTATCACCTTTTCGTGTTCCCCCTATCACATCGGCTGTGTTTATCAGATTTTCGCCTTTATTTTTTCAGGCCAACCACTCAAATGATGTGTCCGATATTATCCGACCAACTTCACTTGTCAAAGCATTTTTCCTGTGTATGTATTGGTGGCGTCTTATTTGGACTGGCTGGCCGTCGGAATAAAGTACATCAGCCCTGAATTTCTTCCTTCATCTCCCTCTTTTTCCCTGTTGCGCTTGCTTCGGTGTTTCGCAGTATCGCAACCATATCAACACAAACCCCCGACCGAACGCGGTGTGCCTCGACTTACACAAGTATAAAAAACCTCAAAACAAAAAAAGATGCCCTACGTTCGTCCCTTGACTATGAGAATGTCGACCGCTAACGGAACCATCTCGCTCCTCGACGAAAGTCGCTTCTATACCAACTCCACTAACGAGTCCATCACTGCTGAAAGCTCTACCCAAAACGACGAGCACGCCTCCGGCCCAGACGCATTAGCAAACTCAGGTTCACCATCATGGCAGAACGCTATCAGTGCTTCTTTCGCCCAGCTGGCCGTTCAATTCCAAGCTGCTTCCCATAACATTGCAACCGCTATCCCGCCCCCGCCTCCGACAGCAAGCAGTCAATATTCTACTCCTGAACAAAACGGTCCCGCGTTGTTGGCATTGACGGAGAGATTGGAAGCTATTGAAGAGGAACAAAGGAGGCTCGCCGATGCCATCAACGCACTCAGGAATCAATTCTTATCTATGAACCAAATGAAGACAACCGACGGCCCTGAATCTATCGCTCCAGTTCCAAGCGGACCCTCTACGGCCGACCTAGAAGCAATTATAAAAACACAACAGGAAGCTTTCAAACTAGAGTACGTTCTTAAGCTGCGTTGTGTAATAACGCCACGTTTCGGCGCTAATTTTTTTTCTCTTTCTTTATGATAGGCAAGAACAACTACCTGCCAAATTGCAAAACGCACTTGCAACCAAGTCTCTGTCTCCTCTCAAAATGCCGCCCATGAAGAATCGCAAGCAACCGCCGAACGCGCCCGCTACAAGGGGAGAATTTGAACATCTAACGAGTATGTTTAACATCATTACCTTTTATCGCGACACAAACTAATTTATTCTTAAAGAGGAACGTTATGAAGCTTTGATGCAAGCCTATGGTGTACCAATCTCCGGCGATATCAATAATAAACGCGAGACCTTGCGCTCATTTCTCGGAATTCCAAGCATTCCTCTTGAAAAGAAATAGACTACTTATATATATTTATCAAACACTTTTTTATCTAGAACGTCTTTTTTTCTTTTTCTTTCAATCTTTTGTCAAGTCATACCTGCGTACACGTGTACATACATTCATTCAAAGCCTTATTTATTTCTATTGTCCAAAAAAACCCCTTGTCAATGTCTTACTATTATAGTTCCTTTCTTTTTCAGGAATAAATTTCCTCCTTTGTCACTATTGACTCTCACTCTGGACTTGCTGAATGGCTTCGAGGATTTTCAAATGATCTTCTCTAGTGCACGACCCTATCACACCAAAATTCTCTCCCAACGTACGACCCAATCCGAAATTCAAGGGCTCGTTCCTAGAATCTGTCACGATCCCTCCAGCTTCGTTGACGATGAGATTTCCAGACGCATGGTCCTGTTAAACAAAACAAGATGGAAAGATATTGAACAATCTCGCTTAGATGGGGGAGAGATGAGACCGCAGATGGTGTGTGCCTTACCCATATCTTTTCTTGATACCCTACGCCAGTTGGCATTCGGAAATAAGCCAAACCATCTCCCCGAGCTAATGCTCCGTATTTGACTTGCGAATCAATGCGCAATGGGGGTTCGGTAATACCTATTTATATAAAAAAGAATTTGTATTGGTGAAAAAATTCTTCTGTGTACATCCCCCCCTTTTGGTTTGACATTTTTGAAAACCAAGGGGAAGGGAAGTATATTTTTGCGAATAACGAACCGAGAATTTTGGATACCCTTTCGCTGGTGCCATGTGAAGAATGACCAGATTCGTACGATTCGAGGAGACGTCTGGGAACGTTTGAAGACAGTTTTAGGGGGAATATTTCTCCGCTGTTGAAGTATCTCTAAAAGACCAAATTAAAGAAATATGTAACTATACGGCTTCATGCGTTCATCCCGATTATCGTGATCTTCTTACCTGCTCTGCACCTTGTCCCCGCACAGCAACACACAAAACACCTTTCTCCTCCGACCTCGGGCTCGGTTTATTCCAGTCATATGGCATATTCGGACATCCGATCACTCCCACCTGTACCTTTGAATCAACGATTAAAGCCAGACAGACTGCGTATTGTTCGCCTCTCAGAAACCCTTTTGTTCCGTCAATAGGATCAACTGTCCATTGTCCTAATTTCAAGAAGGGGCGAGTGCAATCAGAATGAAAAGATATTTGTTATAAAGATTAAAGAGGACATACGTCCTTTAGGACCACCTGGATGATTTCCACGATCGATAGCATCTAACAGTTCTTCCGTCGTGCGCGGAGGTGTATTCGGACCAATACCCCAAGCCTCGTTGTCTCCCGGCCGTAAAGGTTCCTGAAGGGCTTCATTCGCTAATGTGGTGATACGTTCTCTGAGAAGTTTAGTCTCAGATGAGCTTGAGTCGGATCGTAAAGCTTTCGTATCTTCTTCACCCACGATTGGATCATCTGGAAATGCGCGAGATAGGATTGCGCCGATCACTGCTTGAGCAGAGTAATCCGCGACTTGGAAAGAGAAACATATCAGAGTTTTCTTTTGTTCTTTATGTTTTGAGATTACCTGTAACTGGCGATTTATCATTCTTCGTGACTGTCTCGTTCTTGACTAGTTTGTTAAAGACCGACGAAGTGAGACTGCACGCTCTTAGAACAGCGGAAATGGCAACTTGTTTTTCGAGTGCGTATGCGATTGACATGATTGAGAGCTAATCAAGGTGATGAGGATTTGACACCAAGATTTCCCTGCTTGGGTACTTTCAGCCTCGTTCAGCCTCCCGCTTAACCTCGGCAATGCACGCGAATCTGCTTAGCTTATGTAATTATCTAGCGATCATATTGACGCCCATTCTCAAAAAGTCTATTTTTAGAAAAAAAAGCTCTGATATCATTGCTCTCGTTCAAACTCGCGAGAGCAACATGGCAGTTTTTATCAAATTTTCCTCCTCAAAAATATACGCGGCCGCTCCAATCGCATCCAGCTGAATTGTGACACTAGCCCCTGACGATCCCTCCGAGTCAACTTTAAGACCCGCGCCACTGTTCAACACTTCGACGATCGCTCCAGCAGCACCCCCAAGTACGATGGACACGTTCTCTTGATTAGTGTTTGCGACCAACATTAGAGTTTTTTCTCCCCCAGATGACTCGGTTTCGGGTTCGGATTCTGTGTCTGTCAGTGCCAGTGTCCAAAAAGCGACATCTACGCCGTCTTCTGATACTCGTGTAATACCAGCGTTTGGGGAAGAGAGAAATTGGGTGAGCTGTGGGATCGCGGCGGCTAATTGTGAGCTTGCGCTGTCTATGTCTGATGTACTTGGGTCGATCCATGGAGAAATCTAAGAATTGTGATGTTCGATAAAAATTGTCAAAGTACAGAAAACATACACCCAGTGAACCATGATTGAGAGCTACGATACTCTCTACTAGCCATTCTTTGCCCGTTGGGTAGCGAGGCCAAAATCTAATGAGCTTGTGTTATCGAATGGTAAATTGTGAAAGCTCATATCTTACGTTTGATTTCCGAAAGCTTGTAAAACTGACCATACAGCCGTGGATCGAGATCTTCCCAGCAAATCCAATCGTTGTCTAAATTCATCCACTCTAGTTGATATGTCTTCAAAGCTTCCTACACAATTGTCACATCCACAACATCCGTAATCACTGATCAGAGGGGGAGAAAACAATGAGAAATTTTGAAATCTCGGAGGCGAAACTTACACGGTACACGGTGTGTTGTAAACGGTGGAGAAAGTTGCATTGATACCAATCGGGTCTAAACGTCAAGGAATGATAATTTCTCAGAAATGAACTTTTCCCTCCCCCGGACCAGATAATAATGATAAATTACATACAAGCGTCTTGCAGAACAATATCGGCACCGGAAGCGTACTCCTCAAAATAATGATTTTCGCAGTTCAAAGCGAGCGAAACGGGATGATAGCCGCCTCCATCAAGTTCGTTTATTAATGCTTTGGCGATTGCGGTTGCGTTTAGTGGATCACCCGGGCCATCTGTGGACACGATAAACGGATATGAAATTAAATAATGGAGAAAAATTATTAAAAGCAAATTATCGAACCTGGTTCATCCGCCGTGTACCTGGCAATGTGATCATACCGTTAGCCCGGGAGAGATCAAGGTGGAACATGATGAGATGTCAGACTCGCCATAAAAGAAGATTGGGCCTATCTTTGATCATGTTTACTTGTTCAGCGACAGATGTCTATTTTTTTAATGAGCCCGATGAATCCCGGTAAAATAAATCAATAATACCAGATTTTTATATGTGCTACGGTTTCGTCAGTCTCCGCGTCATGTAATTTCACGAAACTACAAACGTACTTTCTCATGTCGTATATCAGCCAAAGTCCAAGTTGTTCCATGCGATCTAGCATCTGTTTAAGAAAAAATATTGAATATAACGCGAAATAAGTATCAGTTTGATTATTCACCAATTCGAATGCTGTTATATTGTCAAATGTCGGAACAGGATGCACCATGTTCATGCTAAGTCCCGTTGATTTACTAATAGACCCCTCAGTAACTAAACGATTACGCACCCTCGGCTCTTGATGGCATCTACGTTTGTTACGTTGTCTGATGAAGAACGTTCCATCTGTATTTAAACTTCAACATAAATATATGACCCACTTAAAAAACCATCAAAACTAGTGTAAAATCCAAGTGGTAGTATCGGCTCCCACGAATCTCCATTCTTCACCAAAAGTGATCCTGTTCTTGAATCCTGTTTCGTTACACTTCCCTTAGCTGGTGTTTCTAGGTATAACAGTTGGCTGCTCGTTTCGTATGTCTTCCCTAGCAGTTTAGCAGAACATTGAAGGGTATAAGGTTCCTTTCTCGGTGCAAGAGAATCGAGGGAGAAAGGGAATTCAGTTCCTGTCGTATTTAACCCGACATTTCCCAATACAAATTCGCGACTGGATTGTTGACCTTCAATACTTGCAGACACCTCCAGTTGTAAATCCGACCCGGATAATGTATTGGAACCCAGATTCTCAAGAACAGCAGCTCCAGGTACCTTGAAGGAGGTTATTCTAGCATCTACCACGATAGAAGCAGAATCGCCTTTCAAATAAGGTTTGATGCTGGGTGAACATTGAAAGTTGAGTAAAGGTACGTCGGAAGATTCAGGGAATTGGAATTGTCCTCCTGGGGGAACGATAGGCGATCCTTCGAGATAATCTTTTCCGCACCATGTTTGTCCGGAGACGAAACTAAGTGGTGTACAGATGAGGTAGGATAATTGCACCAATAGAGACACAAGCTGGAATGACCGTTGGCGACGAGCCATTTTTCAACCGCGCGAATCCGAGAATAGTGTCGCGATGACGAGGACGAAGGGAGGGCGAGTGACTATATAGGAGCGCCTTACCGAAAGAACTTTTATTCATTTTTTGTTGAATCAGATGATCCATATTCGAGAAGTCCCAGGGACCAAGCGATATAGTCATGAACAAACCCCGTGATTCAACTAGCTGCCAAAAAATGAATCTTCGATAAAAAGATTGTAATTGCGCCAATAGACAATGTTCTTCGATGACTTAAGTGTCTTCCGTTGAGAAAACCTCTTCATAAGTATCAACCGCAAACATTCGCGGTGAGTCTAAGACCCGTTCCACCTTGGCAAACGACGCCATCTAGCCCCAGAGAATACGTAAAACCGCCACATGATAGCCTTAATCGGATAAGATAACCCCCCTGAACAATATGACATGACCAGCCTTTGATCACAAGATAAAAAAGAATCGCTTCAAACCGCGTGGTCGAACGCGAGGAGCCAATCACAAGAATATTCTCAGGGTCATCTTTGGGCCCGCAGTTCCGTGTTTGATTTCGCGTCCGAAGTGCTTGCCTGTGAGTATATTATATATGGGATGAATTAGAGCGCTCGTTGTTTGAGAAGTTGAGCAATGTTTGAACTTGGTCATCCGATAGACTCTTCGAGATGACGGTATAACCGTTGTGTATTCCAATATAAACGAGGAGATTTTATATATGCAGGAAAGAACGAGAAAGGACGTATGGATTCAGAAACAAGGCATATAGGTGGTTAATAAACTGTACATAGTATTACCGTTAGCGTCTTTACAGACATACGAATACGGGCCCCATACCTAACCCAAAGTAATATGCTTTACGGAAATTTCTCCATTGAAAATAAAGCCTCCGGTGCCAGTAGCGTTCAATTGCACAACCAATTCTCCACCAGTGCTCTTTGTCGAAGTTACTCCGCCATCCAAAATTTGCGTGTGGGCCGCGTTATTGGGTGATATTCCAAGTGTCAAAGAAACATTCTGATAGTTCGTGTTGGCAACCAAGAACAGAGACTTGTTCTCGTTTGGAAGTTTCCAGTGTGCTGTGTCAACGCCTTTCTGAAGAGATTGGGTCACCTGTACACCGGGAGCTGCCAAGAATGATGCAATTTGGGGGGCAGCCGCGGCGAAGACTGAATTTGCCGAGCGAATATCGTCCGTCGTTGGATCATCCCACGAAACGATCTAATGAAGGCGACTTATAAAGATTAGAACCACGGGACATCATAATGACTCACTCCTAACGCTCCATGGTTAATGCCCAACATACCTTGAACTAGGAATTCCTGGTGGGTAGGGTAACGTGGCCAGTACCTGTTTAACGGTCAACAAAATGAAGGCTGTGAGAGCAAAGCTATTCACATACTCCTCACCTCCAAAGCCTTGAGGAACCGTCCAAGTTGCGGTAGATCGCGATCTTCCTAGTACATCGAGGCGTTGTTTGAAGTCGTCAACTCGGTCAGAGATATCCTGAAAGCTCCCTTTACAATTATCGCAGCCGCAGTCTCCGAAATTCCTGTGTTTAGCTATAAATGATACCCATCCTTCACATGATCGTAAAACCCACGGAGTACAAGGTGTATGCCACACGGTCGAAAAGGTAGCGTTGTTGCCAATCATATCTGATAGATACCGGTAAGCATCGATTATAACGAGCAATGGAGCAATGGCAAGGTCAACGTACAAGTGTCTTGAAGAAGTACGTCGGCACCAGCGGAATATTCAGTGAAAAAGTAGTCTTGGCAATTTAACACGAGAGAAACGGGATGATATCCCCCTCCATCAAGCTTATTGATGAGTTCTTTAGTTATAAGGGTGGCATTTAATGGATCGCTGGTTCCGTCTAGTAGAGTTTGTTATCCACAATAGGAAAGACATTCAGGTTTACCTGGTTCATCCCCGGTATACCTAAAATGCAGATAAGTGCTTATTTGAGAAAATAGTATACAATTTCCATACCACAGAAGTAGATTCGACCGATCTTTTATCATATTAACTTGTTCCGTTACTGACGTCTGAAAAGATGGTTAACTGATCGTTACTGAGAAGCTGAGGGCGCAATTATTACCAGATTCTGATACGTGCTAAGAGACGGAAACCATTAGAATATGATAAAAACTAATTCGATGATATGTTCTCACTATCGCATATCGTACATCAGCCAAATTCCAAGTTCTTCCATCCTATCTAATGCCTGAAGAGACGATGAAATGAAATGTGTATAACGTGTAGGATGGAATTTACCGCTTCAAGATCACCAGGATTCCCAAAGACCGCGTCAAAATCTGGCACAGTGTGTATTATATTCAATCTGCGGGGATACTCAGCCGTGGTCCAACTGGAAAGAAGAATAGAAATCGTTTACCCTCGAGCTTTGATCTCGTCGATATTAGACAAGTTAGCTATGTCAAATGAGAAATGGTATAGCAATAATATGATAATAGCTGACTTAAATAATTGCCGAATATGGTGTAAAATCCAACGGGAAGTATAGGTTCCCATGAATTGCCGTTTTTGACGAGAAGAGCCCCAGTTCTAAAATCCTGTTTGGTCACGGATCCCGTTGCAGGCGGTGTAAGATAGAGAATTTGGGTGGTACTTTGGTATGTTTGACCCGCAACTTTAGCAGTACAGGTTACATTGTACGGATCCGTTCTGGCAACTAAAGAGCCAGCAGGAAGTTGAAATTCCGTTCCTGTTGAATTCAAGGGAACTGAGCCTAAGTGATGAGTTTGTCCGTCCAATACCGCTGTGACCGTCAAGGACTTCGCATTAAATTTAGAGCTAGGGAGCGGTGCAGCGCCTGGAACCTCGAGAGAGGTTATTCTTGCATCAATAATGAGTGAAATGGGATCCCCTTCCAAAAAGGGTTTGATTGTCGGGGAGCATTGAAAGTTCAGCAACGGCTCGTCCGATGTGCCCGGAAGTGTAAATAGGCCGCCTGGTGGGACAACGGGCGATCCTTCCATATAACTCTTACCACACCATGTCTGAGCTTCTACCGCCACGATAAAGAATCCCGAAATGAGAAATTTATAGGAAAGCATTGTTGAAGGACGAGCTTCCTGTTAATGGGTGATACGGGATGGGTGGAGAGGGTGGCTCTGACTCCTGACTCGTATGACCCTCTATATATATATAAACTCAATATGGCTCACAATAAATGGCCAGCGTAGCATAGAATTCCATATACTGAATACATACGGAATAGCTATGAAAACATCAGAGAAGATCAGATCGAATTCAATCTTTTCAGCGCGGAGTGTGCCGTGCTGTATAAACGTGTGGATGGTCATGCAGAAATCAACCAGACTTCGCCAAATTCAAACTCAAATTGGAATTGAGCATATGGAAGGATTATGTGACTCCTGATAAGAAGTGTTTTCGGAATGAAGATGAATGTCGAACAAAGGGCACATAGCGCAGGCAGTGTTCATGTGCTCCAAAAAGCGCCAGCGGAAAACCTGAGATTGAATTCGAGAAGGTGTCGCATGTCACCATGTCACAGAAAATTCAGCCAAGCCCGTTGCAAGCCCCAATGATTATATTGATTGGTTATCAGTTACTATCAACTCAGTTTCAGGCTAGGCAAGCTAGATTCACTGGCGGTCTTTCGACGTAACACCGCTTCATCTACCTGGCCTAAAAACGCTGTCTGTTCTTCGCCAGTCTTACGCACAAAGTCAGCAGCGAACCGAGGAAGATCATCTGCTGAAGTGATATAACCCAAAGCCAATAATGCCTCGAGACGATCATTTAAACTATTACAGACGACATAAGAAATTCCAATAGTCAAAAGTTCTTCGACTTACCTTGGGGTAACTTGTGTACGTAGACGACGTTTTGGCGGCCATTCGTCGGCTTTGACCGCCTCTTTTTTCTTGCCTGCCTTAACACTCTTTTCGGTATGGCGTTTTTTGACCTGGATAAATAGAACGTAAGTGTAAGCCCAAAGTCAAAGACAGTATGAATGTACCTCGATAGCCTTTTTTGCGAATTTTGTTTCGACAGCACTAGCTTGAAGCAACGCTTCGTTATGATGGGTATAGCTAATCCCATTCAAACTCATGATCCTGCCGATCTCTCCTTGTTCGTCGTTGCTTGTGGCTTGTACAGGAGGAGTATCGTCTGTAGACACCATGACCGATAAACACACACGTTGAAAACATCACATTCATCCTTACCAAAGAAGAGAGATTCGAGACCATGCAAGTCAGCCTAAATAGTACATAATAAGCTTCATTCTTTGCACAAGCAAGTATCCATACCTCGTCTCCTTTTTTAACGTTTGATTTACCCTCCAAATTCGACAAAGCCCAGTCTAGTTGAGCAAGATGACTTCGTTCGATCTCAAGAGAAAGCCGTCTCAGCCCAAAATATTACGAATTTGATTGCGAAAAGGACATACAGTCGTCTTCGTAGTCGTTCCCGATTCATCCAAACGGAAAATATTTTCCATTCCCCAGAGTTCACCCTTCTTCTTTCGATCACCTTGAACACCTTCAAAATATCTAACAATCGATTAGGAATTGTGGAGCAAGAAAATCAGGGCGGAATAATAAACCTTGTCTGGTGACTAGCTTCATAGCCGATTTTCATCATTTGTTGCTTATATATTTGCCGTTTGTATATAAGCTCTTCCAAAGATCCCGCTCCAAGAAAGCGATACACCGAAACATCCCGGCGTTGCCCGAATCGAAATGCACGATCTTGGGCTTGGAGATCATGAGCAGGATCTATGGTACGTATAAGCATTGATTCATGATGTTTTCCAGAGGCAAAGTACGTACTCCAGTTGGGATCAAAGATAACGACTTTATTTGCAGCCACAAGGTTAAGTCCAACGCCGCCGGCCATAATCGAAATCAAAAACGCAAATACATCCGGATCCTCGTTAAATTCATCGACGATGGTCATGCCTTTTGCAGTGGTCAGTGAGAGTCTAAATGTATCCAAAGAGACCCTACGATCTGTTTGTTTTGTTGAGCCATCTAGCTTGCGAAATTCAAAGACTTAAGAATGATTTGATCAATTTGTATTCAGAGGATATCAAACGGAAGCCTCACAAGATTCCTTCAAACGGTGTTCAAGCATCTCCAGAAGTTTGACTGATTTCGTAAATATGAGGACTTTGTTATCTCCTTCACGTCGCCAGACTTCGAGTAGATCCTTCAGAACCTAGACGCAGTTGAGCATCGAAGTAACACATGTGTGAGAAATGAGGCAAAACCTTCCACTTCCCGCACATCCGGGTATCGAATACTGCTTGACCGTAAGTAGGTGCCGTTGACACTCCGTCCACCGGCGGCCAACCAATACTTGCTTGCTCCCGATGTCTCTGTGTTTGCTCGGGTGTGTCAATCGGAGCTGATTTGTTAGCGTAAGTAAAGACGATGGAAGGAGCAACGATGATTCTTCTCGCCTGGGAGTATCAACGCCAGATGATTCGATATCTTCATGAGTATCTGCATGTTTTGGAACAACCAGGGTTTCTCATAGCCTTTATAGTGACAATCGCGACCCCTTTCGAAGAACATGTTTGCATGAAGTTCCGTAAAAAAAGTTTAGACACGTACAATTTTCTGGACCCGCAGGTACAGGGCTTGTCCTTGTGAAGCATGATTTGAACGGTCCGAGTACTTAGAAAACGTTTATAGACGTCTCGCTGCATCTCTGTCAATGGACAAAAGACTACTTGATCGATCTTTTTCGGAAGTTGGTCGGCAATAATCTCCTTCGTTCTAAGAAGTTGTTGGCGACGCTATTACTATATAAAAAAGAAAGATGGAAGAATTACCTTCTTTTGAAGAATTGAGGAAGTAGTCGATTTACCAATCGATCCGCCACGATCTATGACGATATCATGATAAGAACCTCTAGCCGCTCTGAGACAAAGTTCAAGTTGAAGCGTACCCTTCCAGTAGAAACCTCCTCAGGTGTAGCGCTGCTGTCTTGTCCACGTGTAAGAGGTTGGGTTACCCAATTATTCCACTGTTCCAAAGTGCCCAAACGACCGGGATTTGACCAATCCAAGATATTCCATAACTCCGTGTAATTGTTTTGGATGGCGGTTCCCTAAGAAGGTCAGAGACAATGACATAATTAGAATTAAAAAGAGAATTACAGTCAAACCAAAGCGAACTTCGCAGGTGAACCGATTAAAAGCCATTGTGGTCTGTGACTTGTGATTTTTCAAACGGTGCGCCTCGTCAACAAAGATGCAAGACCATGCTTGCGACGCGAGATGTTCAATGTCCGCGAGCGCGGTCGTGAAAGACGTCACCACTAGGTGTTTCTTAAGTCAGGAAAAGAACCCAAAGACAACACGATATAATATGCTCACCGATGTCTAGTCGACCCAACTTGAAGTCTTGCAAGATTGGTTGTCGTTTTTCAGGAATTCCGGAGTATATACCGACTTCAAAATAACCCCACGTATTCAGTTCTCGCTCCCAGTTGTAGACCACACTGGTAGGTACAATTATCAAACAAGTGGGCCATGTCGAGTTTGCTGGGGGAAGTTTACGAGTTTCATGCCATTCAGGAGAGTCCTGCAGCTCTGACACATGCGCTCGACGGCGGTCAATATCACGATCATCGCCGGTTTTTTTCATTATCGCAGATAAAAACGCGATAACTTGGATAGTTTTGCCTGAAATGTGAAAGGGAAAGGGAAATGGGCGGATCATCAGACAAACAAAAGACAAACAATGGATATCAGTTACCAAGACCCATATCGTCACCTAAAACACCACCATGACCCTTGACATATCGTTCGTAAAAAAACTTGACCCCTTCTCTTTGATATTCTCGTAACCAACGATTAATAGCCGGGTTAACCCGTATACCACGTTCTTCGTCTAAGACATGTGGTCCGATAAAAGGTTGCGTTTCAATTGACTTAAATTGTGGTCGTGGATTATGTGACTAATTAACGTCCAGGATGCGTTTAGGATGTTTAAAGTGCCTTTTTGTTCTGAAAAAGACATACCGTGTCAAGAGACGGCGGAAAAATAGTATCATCC
The DNA here is from genome assembly GCA_027605045.1 of Phallus indusiatus. NCBI lineage: Eukaryota > Fungi > Basidiomycota > Agaricomycetes > Phallales > Phallaceae > Phallus > Phallus indusiatus. The sequence goes on from JAQFWX010000079.1 coordinate 87,456, forward strand.
GGTTGCGAACAAAGATCCTCCAAATCCGGCTCGGTTAGCTGGTCTATTTGTGGTTTTAGGATGTTGAACTGGAATTGGAGGAAAGTCAAACTCCACCGTCTATTTCATCAGATCTGATATTTTCCCATGCTACCTTTCCGGACAATGAAAGTTCAGAGCCTATATCAGATTCTTTATTGAGAAGTCAGATTAAAAAAAAGAGAGAGAGAGAAACTTCCTAGTCATTACCTGTGGCTGACGGATCTGTTTCGCCGGCTTTTTTGGATCGAATAGGGAGTGCAGGTAACTGCCGAGTCTCCTCAGACTCCGAGTCAGGTTCTTACACGAAGTTCAGATATTCAAATAAATTCTACTCTCGTTCAGAAACTAACCAGTAGCGGAATCATCAAGAAGTGAGTTTGTAGCCTCCAATGGGGGCGCGTTTAATTTAGGTGAGTTTGATGATATGTCCCCGTTCGACGGAACTGGAAGTTTACGGGCCTGCGGGTTATATCTAGCCTTGATTCGTCCTGGCTTTGCATTATTGTCAGAATCAGCATCTTCCAATTGATTTTTATCAGTGTTTTGGTGCTCGGGCCCATCGTCAGAATCAATTTTTATATCCAAATCAGACCCTGAAACTTGAGATTAGGAATCTTCATTTCCACCCTTCAAAACCTACCAAGCCAAATTTTCAATGGATTGTGTGAAAGAGAAGTGGTTGTACGTAGTTGACCTCTGATTCTTTCTAGGAACGATATGAATAGTTTTTTCCTTAGAAACAGAAGGCTTTGACTCAACTCGGCGCCCGGGACGGAGTAGTACTTTTCTTGCGCTTCTTTGATACAGGAACTTTCCCAGCCAATCCATTATCAGATTCTCCACTGTCTGTTAATGCCTTATTTATCCTTGAGCCATATCACGTTCTAAAATCAATTCATACCCGTGAAGGTGGCTCGCTTCGCGAGACCTTGAATAAGAAGACGTATGACGTTAAATAAATCGAAACAATTTCTAAAGCGAACGCGCACTTGAAGAACTTTCCTGAGAAACCATGGTTTCTGTAGACGACAGCCTGGTTTCATGTTAGGGTGACACTTCAAACGAACCACTGTTTTGCTGATAGAAGCTCACGCGTAAATTAAAAAGTGAAGTTCCGGTCTGTTTATTTCAGATGATTTCCCCGCTGTTGTAAAGATGAAGCTGTTGTCGTGAACCCTCTGGGGACAGCTAAAGTTTTAGAGCACGCGTTGCTGTGTAGTGGCGTCTTCTGTGCACAGGGGAGGTGTGACATGTGACATGTGACAGTTAAAAAAACACGTCGTGACTAGGTAAGCAACCATTCCCATCAAAGGCCACTATAATCCGGAAACAGGGCAGACTTGTCTGTAAGGCCTCGTTTACTTAATTAATGAAATATGTTCCTACTTCTTTCCTCGGAATTGTTATAGGGCGGCCTCGAGGCCGTAAAATAGCTCCCTATCAGCTCGAAGAATTTGGCGTGTTGCCGAAGGCCGTCCTGCGTATCGCATCAACTAAACCTATGACACCCTCAATATATCACAACTGGTCCAGAGAAAAGTTGATATCGCGGCTTGAAAAATTGGATTCTGAACTGGCAGTAGCAGCTCATCATCAAATTCCTCAGAAAGAAGATGGTTCATGTTTTGATTTTACTTCACATCCTCGTCGGAAAATTGCCCTAAAATTTTGTTATGACGGGCAGGAATACAACGGGATGGCTTTTCAAAAGGACAAGACACCCCTTCCTACTGTCGAAGGTGTACTATTTGACGCGCTGGTGCAAACTCGACTCATAGATCCAACGAAGGGCTTTGAAGGATGTGGATGGGAAAGATGTGGGAGGACTGACCGTGGCGTCAGTGCCGCGGGACAGGTCATATCTCTATGGGTTAGGAGCGCTATTGGACTCAAAACATATCCAACAACGGAGCCGGTCCGAAATGAAGCAGTGGATGATCCACTCGAAGAAGCTTTTGACGATCTTACTGATGGGTTGCCGCTTGTTTCTAACACTGGACCTTCCTTCTCTTCATGTGTTACGCAGAGATCTTCGATAAGCGACATACCATACGTCCAGGTTTTAAATCGTGTTCTCCCATCATCACTTCGCATACTGGCATGGTCCCCAGTGGCCAATACCTTTTCCGCCCGGTTTTCTTGTCAATATCGGCATTACAAGTACTTTTTCCCCGCGACCGGTCTCTCAATTCAAAAAATGCAACGTGCAGTAGAACGATTTGTGGGTTCACACGATTTTCGGAACCTTTGCACCCTAGATGGGAGCAAACAGGTTGTCAACTATGTCCGTCATATTAGTCGTGCTGAAATCTCCCGCGTTGATTCCAATGAATCAAAGCTGAATACGGATGCTATGCACGTGCTGGATCTCGCCGGAAATGCTTTCCTATACAATCAAGTTAGGAGCATAATGGCAGTCCTATTTTTGGTAGGCTCGGGCCTGGAAGAACCTTTTGTCGTTTCCTCGCTTATGAATGTGGATTCTCAAAACCCTCCCCTGCCGTATCGACCTGAAGAGCCAGTTCAAGTGGTAGATCGCAAACCAACATATCAGATGGCGAGCGCGCTACCCCTTGTTCTTTGGGACTGTGGGTATTTACCCGAAGACGTGAAATGGCAAATAGATGATGCTCCTCCGACCGTTAATGAATCAGACTCGGTCGTTACTAACAATGTTCGCCATCAGTTGGCTTCCATTCATACACGCTCCCGAATTCGTTCGGTCATTGACGACCACTTTTTACGTGCATCAAGTCGATATCACGAACTCCCCCACACACCTCTACCGTTCACAAATGCCGAAGAACGAGATACTGCTTTAGCTAGTGGAAAAACAATGCTAAACATACCCATTGGTGGTGGGGCTCATATTCGAACGTCAAAATATATACCTTTACTAGCTCGTGAGCGTGGTGACAGTACGGACGTTGTGAACGAACGATGGCGACAGGGACGCGGGAAAAAGAGGCTAGAGAAGCAGAAGTTACAAATGAAACATTCCGAGTAGCTTCTTGTTGATAACAATATTACAAGCATTATAGATTGCTAAAAGCGCGGCGTGTCTAAGGTTCTAAAACAGTGGGGAGGCCGGCAAGTTTCATTTTCACGCCAATTTCAAAAAGATAATCCAGACACTGCCGCTTTTCGATCAACTTTGGGTTGGGAAATCAAAAAAAGTTCCTCACGAACCTCTGTTTGTGTTTTGGCTTTTTCCCAATCCACACCCCAGACATACACACCGTGACGCCGTACCTGCTCAGAAATAATGCATCAAAATTTGGCTGTGTGAGGCTGTGCTTACCAGGACTCCCGCCGCTTTGGGATACTGCTTCATAGCCTAATAGAAAACTCAGTGGACCCTCAAACACGATTCAATTCGCAGAACGCACATAAGCCATGCTGTCCTTTAGGTCTTCTTCATTTGGAGTATTTTCGATGATCGGCACAACTAATGTATCAAGGTAGGACAAAGCTTGGCCTACTCCGCCAATTCGGATACCTTTAATCATCTCCTGATGCGAAATAGTAAAGGCGGACCCTGGCCATAACAATGTAGCCATAACAGCATGCTGAGAGTGGGTATGTATGCAGCTACCCGCATCTCTTAATTCAAACGCATTCCAAAATAAAGGAGTGCACGCGGATTCTTTTAGGTTATGCAAGGGACGACGCAGGAAGACTCGATCTGAATGAGGATTCAAAGCTTGTGGGAATGGGAGGACAAAAATGTGCTCCGGTAACATTCTTTCCTTTTGTACACCAGAAGGAGCAATATAAACGATGGATCTTGAATTTTCAAGACATTAATACTGTGTCAATAATAAAAATAAGGCCACAAACCCCTCTCGTATAGATATCCCACCTTAGGAATTCTCACGTCGATTGAATCATAGAAGACGAACGATAATCACACTTACCACCAGTGCCGGTAACCCATCCTAAACTAAAGAATCAAAACGAAGCTTTCCAAAATGTAACATAGAAAAAGGTACTTGTAAAAGTTTCGGCACAATTCAGGAATCAAGTTTGCAGGCTGGAGGGTGAAAGAATATAGGAAATCTCTGATCATCATACAAAAAAAGACAAACATGATTGGGATCCTGTGAGACAACTAAATCATTATTGACTTCAAGAGTAGGATCGTCAGACATTTCATCGATGATGATGATGATAATGGTGAGGTGAGAGTTGGCTGTGTTGTCGCGCGACGTAACGCGTAACGTGTCACAATCGTCGGACTCCAAATTGATAACACAAACGCGTACTGTGAAGTTTGAACATTCTTGCGAGCTCAGTAATGCGCAAATACCCAGTGAAAATCAAATTCACTTATTATATATTATCAGCTGAAATTTACACACGTGGTGGAAACTGGTTCTGTTTTCAACTGATGGTAACGTTCAGTCTTTAGTGCCATAGTGGGACAAAAGTTCCGCCAAAAAGAGAATAGTCATAAAATTATGTTTTTATTTTATTTATTTTATTTTTCTTTTATTATTTCAGATCAAATTCCTACGATATGCTATTATTTATCATTATTTTTGTAGCCACACAATCTAACTTCGAAGATCAGCCGAGTGGACACTGGAAACCCTGCAATTTGGCTCACTCACGGCGCACGCCGAGAGGCGTTCAACGCTTCAAGCTTCAACTCTCGCGCTCGATCTCTCACCCTAACATTTACATTTGGGTTGAATATTTTCATAAATGCTTCAAATAACTTGGCGAAAAAAAAAATACTTATAAACTGTCCTGAAGTCGCACTCCAGGTCAGTGTCGTTCGTCTCCTCTATACAGCTTCATTACTCTGGTCCTAGGGCCGCATCATGGATTATAAGCCTCCTTGTCAAGTTGGGGAGAGCTTTTTGGACCATTTCGCCTCAGATTCTCTCATGAAAAAAGATGATATACATGCCCATAGTAACCTGTCCTGCTTTGTGCCACAATTGCACGACTCTGATATTATGTTTATCGCAGATTACCTGTCATTCTCAGTCGACTCCGCGAACGCAGTAAGTTATTGACCCATTCTCTTAACTGAAATTCCATGCATTCCGGCGCATCGTAGACTCTTCAGCCATGGTCGAATACCTCTGATCAATCGTCGGGCCTTTCAACTTATCCTGAGTGGCTGGCAACGGTGACCGACACTGAACTAGGTCGCGAAAATATTCCGGGTGGCTACGCCACCAGGGACATCGTTACTGCTTATGATCATATGGAGGTTATTTTTCACCCTTTTTTATTCCCAAGAAGATAAACTCACCTCGATTTCAAGGACCACTATCCTAAAGATTATGGTTTTGGCCACACCAATGCTCCATTTGCATTTCAACCCGAATACACGGGAGATATTGTGCGTCATTATTACAGTAGCATCCACTCAAATCTCAGGTTACCTACTACAAAAGATCGAAGCTCTTGAACGACTCAACTTTCCGGCCGATGCATACTTGAAAGATACCTTCTCTGCGCAGGTTCGATTTCATCCTCACAACATACCACGCTCAACTGAATTAGCATTTTGAACAAGGATTTTTACGCAATGAAAGCAGATACACCTTCCGCTACCCCCGCTTATTCTGAACCCGACAGTGACGTTACGATGGATTCTCAGGTAAGAACGCTACGAGAGGCTCGTCTCTTAAGGAAGTTTTTGATCCCATTTTTAACAAACAAGGATCCTCCTGATATACCGCCCACTCCTTCCTCGACAAGTGATACTTCGGATGCTCTTCTGGTTGTCGTCAACCTCGACCATGACTACAAGTGCGTCGCTCGAGACTATGTCAAGGCCGAAGCCGTCGCAAAAAACACGCTCGTTGTATACGACGAGAAGAAATCGAAAAATGTTTTTGAGTGCGCAGTTTGTCAAAAGCGCTACACAAACTCTGCCAATTTAGAAAATCATTTCTATACCGAACATTGTGGCATACCTCATCCGTGGATTTGTTTGACATGGTATGTACTTATTTATTCAGAGCTCACATAAACAAACATACTCATACTTTACCCAGCAATGGTGTGGGTTTAGGGGGTTTCACCTCTCAAACCTCGGCCAGACGCCACAAAAAGAGCATTCAAAGTGCGCGAACGCTCTGCCCCAAATGGTAAGTTCGTCTTCCGGCTCCTTATTTTTCGAAGCTGAATCAGTGAAAAGTGGTAAATCTTTTTCCCGCCCTGATTATCTCAGGGGATATCATAAGAAATCCTGTAAAGGTCGTAAAAAACGAAGCGGGAGGTGGCACTGAACAACAAAAAGAACAACAATTTTCTTATTAGAAGCTGTGAACACTGAACAAAAATAACTTCCTTCCTGATGTCTTTAAATACGTTGAAATTTAAATAAAATTGAAATATTTGTTTTCAAAAATTACTGACTGGCTTAAATGGCCAGCAACCACACTATACTTTTGAACCATCAAGCCATTGAGCCGCCTATATCTGTCTGGGTCGTCTATAACCCCTGTCAAGGTATTCAATTATGTAAAACGACTCTCATACAGCCTTCTTATCATGTGTATTTTGTGGGAACATCAAAACGTACAAGATCATTTAAATCGAAGTTACAACGTTCTTTAGCGTGTGGAGCAAGCGCTAATTGTGCGGGGTGGCATACTGGTTAGGGTAGTAGATGAGAGAAACAAACTTTTTTGAGGATGATTTGTGTCACGCGCACAGTATTCAGCCAAACGATGGCTCAGTCGGTTAGACGAGAAGGCTGTATCCGCGACTTTCGGTGCATGTTTTATTTTTATTTTGTTGGGAATGTTGCTTCAGCCGTAAAATACATCTTAACTATCAGTATCACGATATTCCAGAATATCATAATGACCAGGCCTAGGAAATGTTAAATAAACCCCTAATAAGAAAGGGAAATGATTTACCTGTAAAGTAGCACTACTTCCTTCATCCCATTATATCCTTCTTCAACGTTCTTAAATTCGACAAAATCGACTTTTTCATCACTTCCACGACCATCTAGATATGCAACGCTCATGTTGACGCCTAAGGCTTTCGACAGGGCGGCCATCTGAACGTGGTCTAGTGACGCAGTAATATGTTTAACGTAATTGGAATACGCATATGAGTTTAATAAACTTATAAAAGACTAACCAGCTTCCCGGCCAGCGGGTTCCACAGACGATTCGCAAAAGTCGCGAACAGGAATAGCTTCAAATGTTTCTTGATTGAGCAAGAAAGGCTCATATTCGGCGGCTTCCTGTCGGATTTGAGCGGAGGTTAACAGTCGAAGAAAAATGACAATTGAGTTTGAAACTTGACATCACATTAGTTTTAGCTTAATACTTAAGAAGGACGTTGATCTTTACCATGAGGATCTTGAAGCGCCTCCAAGAGCAAAGCGGGCGTCAAGAGCGTGTGATCCGTAGCGTCAGGTGTTATAATTTGTTGAATCATCGAGGTAAATATCTCATAAAAATCTTATAGTTGCCAAAATGTCGATGAAACTAGTTAAGGCGAATCAAAAGAGCGAGCACACCTTCATAAACCATTGCCTGAAAACCGGCTTCTTCCATCTTTTTCAAAGATGCCTCTAACGTCGATATAGCTGTGACGACAGCCAGAACGACGTCAGGTGCGTGCATGATTCTTTCAATATAGGAAAAGGCGAGGGCTAGATTATGGCACAGTGTTAGACCCGAAAACCAGATGGTTAGAAGGAGGCCAAACAAACATACATCTGTAGAAACAATCGCCATCACCACGCGTTCGACGAATGCCCCTGAAGCCTCTCTCGTTTCGTAGCCAATCAATCTTTTGAACAAAAGACATAGAACCGCCTTCGTACTGGGCCCTGAGATCGTTAATGGAAACTAAAGAGCCAATCAATGGTCCTTTTTCGGCGGCTTCGTCTAAAAGATTCTGCTGTAATTCATGAAGCTGAGCAGAGGTAAGCCCTTGCAGATCTTTTACGCGATATCATGAGTAATATAAGATCAAATAAGTTATAACGTATAATTTATAAAATTCTTACCTCGATCTAGAGATTGGACAGATGTAGAGGTCGTGGGATCAGAAGAATTGACATCTGGAAGCGATGATGCTGCAAGCCGAGCTGTGAGTTGTATATTTTGACGACGGCGGCGGCAGTATTCGGTGCGAAGGGGCGAGTTGACGAGATATTGTGTACGAGCATTATAAGAGGGTGTAAGGAGATAATGCATAACAAGCGAGAGAAAAACAAACGAAATGGACGAAGACTAACGAGCGTCGGGAACCGGAGTAACGGGCCTCAAGATGTTGGAGTCGCGATTATCTGGGGCGTTTGTATCACTGGACATTGATGATATATGGGAAAATATATTAGATTACTGCGCTTGATGGTTGAAAAAAACACTGTAGATGAACAAGATGGAGTAAACGCGTGGTAAAGGCCTGGTGTAAGAGTGGCGCAAGCCGCACCGAAACCACGTGTCCGAGTCAATAATGATCCAATAGTATCGCGCAATGACAGTTCTGAGCCAAAAGCAATGTGATTATTGTCTTCTGCCACTCCGAAATGAAATTTAGGATGGGAGACTCTCAGTTGTCTCTGCGCTGGGAAGCTGCCCACGGAATTTAGAATTGATGAAAGGGAGTATCAATCGAAACCAATGAGTATAGAAGAACACGAATGATATTTCACAGATCGATTAAGATCATAAAAAAAGCGATGTGGGTTTGGTGAATTAGAATATTCGTGGACTCAGTTGTGATGCATGTGACTCAGCGCTTCGGGAAACCCCGTTTCCACGTTCCGCCAGGTTCCGCCCTCGGAATCGAGTCAGAGCATGAATAAAGTGAATAAAGTCTGCAATTAATACTGCTTGATCACTGCTATACGTCAAGTTAATATTATAGCCGTAATCGCCGTACTTGCAGGTAAGCCATGATACATGTGCAAGATAACTGATAGATCCTTGGTTTTTTCATGGTTACAGCTTGAGCTAGACCCCTTGAGATGACAGGGGAAAAGGCACGACATGTGTAGATGTGGAGAGTGCCAAGGCATGACTTCTTAAATTATGATACGAACTAAAACAGAGTTTCAAGTTGAATGACTGGTTCGGACTGTTCAGGTTAAATTTGTTCTCGGAATTCTCCATAGCTCATTTTCAAATCGCACCGCGATTAGGCCTCACAGCTTTTTCGCACTTGGGGAGTACTTGCCTGATTAGTTGTATGTATGGCTTAAAGGCGCGAATTAGTTACCACTTATATTACCTTCTGGCGCACGGAATGTAAGCGAGAATGCAATGTAAGAAGTGGGCAAGAAGGGAGGGATTTCCACCCTTACCAGATTTTCTTGATCAATTCGGTTGTAATTTGACAATTAACCAAATCGAAAAGGAGTTATCCGTCGAATTTCAGAGTAAATTTGAGAATTCATTCTTGCAATATTCAGTAATCACTTGATAGCCACAGCGGAGTTTAAGTCGGAGTAATCAGCCAGCTCTGCAAAATCGGCAAGTATCTCGCAAGTATCCGCTTCAATCCAGTGAATTTATCCCCTTGTTTTTTTAAAGCTCCTTTTTCCAGTACGCACGAGAGCAGGGTCAATGTTAAACTAATGTCGTTCGCTTTCAGCGACTTGTAGCAAGAAAACCCATACGGGCATTGATGACCGTTTTTATGCGTATAATAAGCGTGAACCGTACTTCAGTCTCAGCTAGAAACCACAACTGCCCTTTATCTGACCACCATCAACATGCGCGTTCTCGTTTTAGGAGGGACAGGCCCTGTAGGTGAGCATAGGACTTTTAAATTGGATCATGTCTGATAATGTTTGTAATAGGAAGGTATATGATAAATGCTCTACTGGGTTATTCAATTCAAGTCGTCGTATACGCACGGAAACCAAGTAAATTGGACGACACTATTATAACGAATAGTCTCGTTACGATTTATAAGGGGGAATTGAAGGATGCTGCTGCAATGCGAAGGGCCATGATAGGCGTCGACGCCGTTATTTCAAGTTTAGGCCCGAAGGTCAGCAACGGCCCATTCCACCCCTATGGCACACCACTCGCCAAAGCATATGGCCTCATTATTGAATTAATGAAAGAAAGAGGCATTAGACGCCTTATTCTATTGGGAACTACTAGCATGAAAGACCCCAATGACAATTTCAGCATTGAGTTTAAAGCTCTTGTTAGTGGTGTTGCGCTCTTCGCCACAAACGCTTACAGAGTTTGTTCTTCTCTTTTTGATACTCATGTTCATATATTCTGACTTCCGTTTACTTCTAGGATGTTGTTGCCATTGGTGAAACTGTTCGAGCCGAGCCTGACATCGATTACACCATCGTACGCGTTCCCATTCTCACCGATGACCCTAGCAACAATTTCGTTGTCGGTTATGTGGGCGATAAACACATGAAGACAACTCTTCCCCGACAAGCATTCGCCAACTTCGTTATTCAGGAGCTGTATAGAAATCAATGGGTTCGTAAGCAACCTCTGATATCAGGACCATAGTAGGAAATCCATATCCAAGCATAATACATCATGTGCTGAGTATTTAATCCCCATTGTTTTGTAATGATACGCTATTATCCATTGAACTCATGCTATTTTTTTTGACTCAACATGATACAATCTCATGTACCTCAATTTGTGTTATCTGAATCTGAAACCATGTATATCTTGTATCATTTCAATAAAGGTAATGAAAATATCGTGTAGTGCGAATAAGAGAACGTTCCGGTAATAATCCTTAATGTCTCTTCCTCGCCCACGGACGAGGTAAGGTTCACTGAGCAGGTCCGAAGATGATGCCTCAAGCTTGTCCTCGTGAAGGGAATAGCAGGACCCTTCGTGGAATCACGTTTTCGGGACAAGGTCGGGTTGTTTAGCTGCTTGAGGGTATTGTCGACACGAAACCCCGTCACTGGACAAGCCAAAGTGGTCCATCGTCGCGCCTGCTCGAACTATAAAAACAGGAGCATGCGCACAAGCAATCACCACCCTCTCACCCCCGTCTTCCCTTTACACGGCAACTACATTAGTATCTTTGTTCCATTTCATTTTATCCATGTCTTCATCGAATTGCACCATTGACGTATCTCCATCTACGCCACCAAGACGCGAGAGCCAAGGTGAGTTAACTCGTCAACGGGAATATATTTTATCACCTTATAAAATTCTACATGTAGAATCTTTGACTTTGACGGGCGGTGATCTATTCTTCCTCCTAGAAGAAGAGGAAGAGTATTTTACAGCGGAGGAATATGAGAGTAGTTCTGATGATGAGGGAAGCGAATATAGATTCTTTGAGGAAGTGTTCGGAGATGCGGAATCTGTATGCTCAGAGGATGAAGAGGCCGACGATGCGGAATTTGAGAGACGACAGGCTCTCACAGACCGTCAATATAGCTTTGACGATGTCACAGCTGCAGTTAAACCGAAATCTAGTGACCCATTTGGTTTAAACTCGGAGAATGATTCGGCCTCTCCCCCTCCCTCTCCTGTCGCACGTCCTCGTGTAACCTCCATCGGCTACCCCCCTCATCGGTGCAATTGTCCACATTGCCCTTCAAGAACGGACGGATACATTCCCCCGTTCACGCCAGGTAGTGTGAATGCGAACAAGGAGAGCTTTCCCCGTCAGCGCCTCAATCTTCCCATAGCGCCTCTCATCTTGACACCTTCAGCGCCGAAACCTAGACAAATTCCTGCTTCGCAACCTGGGCCGACTCGCCCCTTTGGAAACTTGGATTTGAATCGACATTCCAGGAATCGTAGCCACCAAACTACAGCTCCCCGAACTTCCCTAGGCCATAACACCGCGAGAACGCCTCTGACTTTACCATCTATACGGACGCTTGATATTTGGCACGATGAACTGCCTGATACTCCCTCTAGGACTAATTCTCAAGTGCCGTTGTTTTCTCGGATGGGGCTGCCATTTATTCTGAATCCGCCCCCGCTTCCCACCCCGAACCAGCTATCACCGGGAGCTCCCGCCAACAGGCTATCAGAAGCGAGCGAAGTTGAGGACGGGAACGAATCTGACACCTCGGCTGACGATCTTCCTTGGTTGGCGAGACTGACCCCTGTTATAAATGTCAGTTTTATACCCAATTGTTCGGCTGATCTAGTACCGTACTCTTTGAGTCTCACACGCAATACACGGACGATGCATTCTTCCAGGAGTTCTGATAACCGTTTCGAGGACCTGTAGTTCCCTAAACCACTAAAGCCCCGCGATTGAATCTTCAGCTTGGGTGTGTCGCGTCGTCACTTTTCATCGATATTGACCGAATGCGATTGCGCGTTGGAAGGCGTTTATTCCTGCGGTGTTAGTAAACTCTTTGTTATCGGAAGAATCACTTGACCTTCTCGCTTATAAATTATATCTACAATGTAATATTAAAAGATAGGAGATTTTTCGTAGTATACCTCTTCCTAGTTTCCATTGTAAAACCATCATGTGCGCGTACTTGCTTTCACGTATGGGCTCGTCCAGCTTGCGTCAATGTACATTGTAAGAGCCGTTGTGGCTCTTTGACAATACTTTTTATCCTGGCATTTGACTGAGTGTATGTAATTGAGTGATTTGAAAATAAGGTGATATCGTGAATTGATAATGAAAGTGCCATCCGAAGTGTGCTTTATCGGCACAATATATATGGCTATGCCATGAAATAACAAATTCATTCAAGTAAAGCGAAGCGAACTCCTTTTGTTTTGTTTTTGTTCATGGGGTCGATAGCAGTCGGTGATTGAGTTTTAGTTTTCAGCTGTTTTCAACTTCCGCGCGTTTTTCGCTAGCGTCTGACTCGGACATTTGCACGCGATACGTCTCTGCCTGTCATCGTGGTCGCAAACTTTGTTATGTGCTAGCGTGTACAATGCCTTCATTCTTTTCGAAACTTTTAGGAAAAAAGAAACACTCAGACAACTCTGGCCTCTTGGACGGGGAGAGGTATGAGGCTGTACCTGCAGATACACCATCTCAACCGTTATCTGGCCCCGTTCCGGAAAACATACTACCTACCAAACCAACTTCTCATAAACACAAAGGTCATGGCTTAGGTTTACACTTGAAACGGAGGGCCCAATCGCCCCCGCCACCCACAGAACGAGAACCCATCTCTCCAGCACCTCACCTGTCCTTGGATCTCCCAAGCTCTCAAGCTGAAGAAAAGAAGCCAGCAGATTTGAATTTGGGGCTAGGAAGTGAAAGCACGAGCTTCGACGATGTCACTTTGCGTCAGAAGAGGCTTACACCTGCAGAAACTCTTTATCTCGTTCAGAAGACTTCTGAAATCATCATGGAACGTGGTATGACTTTCGCCGTGGTTTTGTCATTGTTCCAAGTATGCTTAAAGTGTTTAAATTGCAGGTTTAGAAGTGTTAGGTGTAATGCGACCTCACTGGTTCGCGTCGCCGAACCATCAAGAAGCACAATTGAAGTTACTTAACTGCTTTTTGCAATCTCTTGCAGTTCGTTCTTCTAATGAACGACCATCGTCTTCCTTGCCATCCGAAGACCCCTTCGAGAACGAATTACGATATACCCGTGATCCGCATGACGTGGCAGCTGTGTTCAGGTGGGGCTTGCGTCATCTTCAGCTAGAGAATAACGCTCTTGCTTTGACAACCGTTGAGGATTGGTACAAGGCTTTTGTCACGTCCGAACGTTCTGAGGGCTATCCCTCTCAAGCGTTTGATCAAATTCTGCCACCGCTCCTCCCAGCATCTCATGTGAATATCATCCGATCAGTTTTGGATTTAGTAACTTCTTTAGCAGCACATTCCGAAGAGAACGGTATATCCGGCAATAAATTAAGCAAAGCCCTCGGATGGTGGCTCATCAGTTCCAGAAATCTGGTCAAAGAACCTCAATGGCCGTCTTTTTATTCTGACTGGGAAGCGGCTACTCGTCAGTTTGAGCACCTGTTCCTAGCCTATATCCGGTATGTTCTCTTAACTTTCATCATTCTCGGCATGTGTTGATCAAAGTGGTTCAGCACCCAGGAATCTCAGTCACGTATGCCTAAAAGGCTAACCGAATTAGTCAAGAATTATCCATACGAGAGGAATCGTAAATCCGAGGATGGCACTTTCCTCCCCAGACCACGTTTTTCAACGCGGACCACGGACGCTTTGTTCATCCGTATTGCAGTTCAGGCAGATGGCGAAAACTCTATTGTTCACCCTCTTCGAATTGTTATAGACTCTTTGAACTCAACTCCCGGAAAGGACGCTTCTGGCGATTATCTGGCTATATGGGAATCCATCCGTGAAGCTGCCAAGACAAGTACTGAAGAGGAGAATCAAGATACCCCCTCAACGAGATTTAACCTTTCAGCCGTCATCGCAGACGAAAGTCTTCGTATTCTTTCTCTAATTCCTGGGATGAATGACATCCCTGATGTTTCGGTTTTTCCATCATTCGCTTCTCGACGTTCCTTTTCACTTATTGAGAGACCATTGAGTCTCGTCTCGACCTCCGATCAGAAGAGTCCTGCTGATAAGGCTAACTCCATCTTGACGCCCAATATGGATTTTGACCAAGTGACCGACTGGCAAGCCTTCTCTACTACCGGATTCCGATCCCCGAGTGGTATCAGTCTCAGCGCATCTCTATGGGATAACGATGTTGAAATTACAACGCCTTCAATGAGACCCGGTAATCCTAGACATACATTTAGCTCTGCTTCGGAGCCACCATTACCTGAGGAACCAACCACACCACCATTGCGGTCCTCGCTCGCTGGTGAGCCAGCTACAATGCCTGTCGAGGTCTCAAACAGCCGAGTAGCCACGTTCTCCTCCCCTTCGCTTGTCAAGTTAGACGAAGCCTTTGTCGACTTTTGGGCCGACACACTCCTCGACTCTGTTGGCCAATCTTGGCCTACGTTCGTCGTCTGTCAGCTCAAACCGATGCCCAATCTCAAGGTTAAAGATACAAACAAATCCATCGAGTGGATTGTCATCGAGCAAGTTGTTGCTATCCCTGCCCCTCCGGTGAAAGAAGCTGTAGCTGAGCCCTTGCCAGCCTCACCACCTGTACCGAGTACGCCCCCCAAAAGTGACACTCACAAATCACCTGGCTTTTTCTCGCTATCTCCCACTCGCAAGCGTTGGAGCTTGTTCTCATCCAAACATGATACTGCACCCCTTCTTGGAAGACGTAGATCAGGGTCTAAAGTCAGTGAAATGGGTGAGGTCTTAAAGGAAGAGGATGAAACGCCCAAACCTCCGAGCGACGTTTCGATCACTGCGCAATCCCAGTCAGAAGAATCCTCGTCTGCTGTTACATCGGTATCCAAACCTCTCGAACCTGTTGTGGAACTGCCCAAATCAGAGGAGCCGGAACCCGTATCTGAGGAACATCCAAAGGTTGATCAGCTTACTCCCATACCTGAGGATGTTAAGCTTGAGGAAGCAACAGCAACAGGTATCGTGGTTGAGAAACCTACTGAAGCAGAAACTGCTATCCCCGAGGATCTTCCCCCAGTTCCATCGAAGGTCGAAGCTGAAGAGGTTGCACCTGAGGTTCCGTCCAAAGAGAAAGAGCTCCCAGAGCCAGTGGTTCAAGATCAGGTTGAAGAGGGCGAGACGCTTGCAGATTCTAGAATCGAAAGTGATGCAGTTGTTGTCGATGATGCCGTTCCTCTCGGAGAGTCCGCTGTTATCGTTCCTAAACCAGAGGAAAAGGCGTTGCCTGAGATAGACGAATCAGAACCTGCCACAGAGACACAGGATGTCCTGGATTCACTTCCAGCGACAGAAGAGTCAGCGGCGATTCAAGGAGATGTCCAAGAGCCGTCTGGCGAATCTGTTCCTGGACGGGAGGTACCTGGCGAGATCCCTGCCGTATCCGATCTCGACTCTAAAGCGGCCGAGATTGAGTCACCTAATGTCGGAGCTGAAGACGGCGATCGAGAGCGTGCGGTTTCCTCTCAAGACGAAGGTATATGTCAAACGTTGTTATCATTGCTCGATATTAACATTCCTTCCAGTTCTTAAACTTGATACTGCCTCTCCTCACTCGGATGTGTCTGTCACAGTGGTCGAACCAACGCCTATTGAAGAATCTGGAGCATCAATAATTTCACCTGTGGTCGCAGAACTTGTCATTGAACCAATAAGGGAGGAGGAAGAACCCGACGACCCCGTGGCTGAAAAGGAGGGAGAAGTGCTTGAACCTGTTAAGCACCAAGAGGTTGTGGATGTCTCAGAAGAGCCTTCTTTAGTATTGAACCAGCAGGTTAGGGAAATCAATAAAGGTATGAAGTGGCAACAGTGAAACATATACAATATTTCTGATGGTTTCATTAAGGCGAATCTCCTGAGGAGACTTTACGCTCTACAGCGCCAACCGATGATTCTCAAACCATTATCAGAGAAAATGAAGCGTATATTGAGGGCACCGCGGAAGAAACTGCACGACATGCTACTGATACTGACACGGTTCTGGATGCGGGAACTGCAGCTCCCGAAGGATCAACGGACACGTCTATTCCAGCTGTTTCAATGGAACAATTAGCTACAGGTAATTATACCTTGAATTTGATAAAAAAATATCTTAAATTTATTTCAGTGCCCGCTTCAGTGGAAGAAACATCGATTAGTCATGACACTCCTCACGAAATAACTCTCGCTCAGGAAGCGCCATTATTAGATGAGCCATCCGTAGTTTCTGCAGTTGTTCCAGAAGACGTACCCTCGACTGCTGATGAAGAGAAGGATCGAAATGGCGAAGTCGGCGTCAGTGTGGAAAGTTCTATACCAGGAGCGGGTTCAACCATTGAAACCTTGCCTTCCGAACCAGCGACAACGGCGGAGGAGTCTCATTTTCATGAAAAACACATTGCATCGGAAAAGGAGGCCGAAAAAGTAGATGCTCCTGCGGTAGGGAATGTGCCCGGTGTAGAAGTTGCCGATATCCCTCCTAGTGAAGATGCCTTGGTATCTTCCGCCCACGAAGAAGCCAGTGGAGACCGAGCTCCTGTTATCGAGTCTACTATTGAACAAAGCATTCCCGCTGCAGTTCTTGGCACTTCCCTCGTGTCAGCACTGGAAAATCAACCGAGCAATCTTGAGACGACAACGGCTGAAGAAGCTAGCGCCGCAGAAGAAAAGTCCGTTGCAGATGTGAGTGGAGAGAACCTTACCGGAGGCTCAGACGAGGCGGAAAAAGTTACATCTAACGAAGAAAATTTGGAAAATGTGGACGTCGAAAACATCACTGCCACTGGTGTTCCCATGGTTGACAAAACCACCGTGTTACAAATTCCAGTCATCGATTCTTCCGAGGGACCCCCCGTTGCTCCAACTGCTGAAGTAGTTTCTGTTCCAAAAGTCGCTATTATTGATGAAGAGGGCCCATCTCCGAGTGAAGCTCTGATTCATACCTCAACCGCAGATGTTAACGAGGCTGAAGTCCACAATCAATCGATCTCGATTCCTAAGGATGAAGAATCCGTTCCATTCGATGAAACTGAGACCGCTCCAGTTGCTCATATACCTGAGGTTGCCGATGAAGTATCCGCTCCTACATCCGTGGACAATACCGCCTTTGGAATGCATAAGAATGAAGCTGAAGGCAGTGGAGCTAACGTCGAATCTGCAGGAACGCATGCCAAGTCTTCTGACGTGAGGGCCCTTGACGACGAAGTTCCAAATGTTAGCGAGCTCCACGTAGAAGATGCTACTCTAACGGTCCCCGATGCACCTACGCAAGAAGAATCAGTTAATATCGACAGTTCTATTCAAAGTATCATCAACCAACATCCAGTGACCTCGGATTTGGTTCCAGCGAAGTCAGCGGTTACCGGAGAGTCGGTTACACCTCCTGAAGCGTCTGGGGAGCCTTCTTTCGAAAAGCCAGCTGCTATAAGTCAAGGTGTGACTGGTGAGGAACCTCACGTCGGGACTGACAAGGCCGATTCTCCCGAAGTAATCGTCACTACAAATGAATCTACAGATCCCACACCTGTACCGATTGAAACAACCCCTTTGGACATTCCTGAACGAGTAGAGCCCGAGCTAGCTGATACCCACACCACACCGGCGCCTGAGTCTGACGTTTTACAAGGATCTGCTGAATCGCTTGAGCAACGCTTCGAAGAAAAGCAAGCTGAAGCCCCTGTTGATCAGTCAAACGTAGTAGACGGAACTCAATCTCACAAAGCCCTTCATGATTTGGTTGCTGAACCCGAGAATGAAAGGAACTCTCAACTACAACATGTCGCACTTGCCGCAGCCTCAATACCTCTTGGTGATGCACTGAGTGAGTATTCCTTTGTCAAAGGATAATGGAGTTTACAATCTATAATACAGCTCAATCCGCTGATACCCTGTCACATAACGACGCTGTAGTACCCGAAAAACCGGACACAGCTGCTGAGCCTGTCATCCAGATTCAAGACGTCACTGAGCCAGGAGCAGATATCATAGCCGAACCTGCAGCCCAATTGGAAGACACTTCCACACCGGATGTCGAACCCGAAGCGGATACGGATGGTGAACTTGCTCAAGTTACTCATTCTTCCAATGAAGCTCAGGTGGCGGAAAGCAAGGAACTAGCAGTCTCTCAAGACTTACCAATTGAAGAGGCCGTACGGCCAGTGGTAACCAATGATACACTTGGAGTAGGAAACGAAACAAACGATATCGCTCAGTCCTCTGTCGCCCTAAAAGGTGAAACGGAACCAGGTTTAGATCTAAACCCACAACCAGAAACTACAGAACCTGTTAAAATTGTCGATGAAGGCAAGGCGAAACCTGAAGTCATATTAGACAATGCACAACCTGTTAAAGAAGCTGAGCCTGAGCAGACAGATTCTGTTTTTCACGATATTCCTTCTGAAGCAGAGGCAGGAGAAGCAACCCTGGTTCACGAACCCAAGGTAGCTGAACTTTCCGATGCAGTCGGTCAAGACGCTATACCAGAAGCATTGGAACCTTCTATTGCCGATGGAAACCAAGACGTGCCTGAACTCCCAGTTGCTGAATCTCTGCTTGCAAGTGAAGAATCCGGCACCTCGCAAGCACTCAATGACAATACCGCGCAAGATGCAGTCGAAGGTTCGACCGATGTGCACCCAGAGGCGGTGGTGGACTCCGATGGATCACAAGTCGTAGAACCCATTGGAGATCAGATTGTTCCAGCTGTCGACGTTTCGAAGACGGAAATTCCTCTTGATACCGCCGAGACAGTAGAAGCATCTGCGCCCAGCTCAAATCTTCCGATTTCAGAGGAGACGGCTCTGTCAAATCTCACTCATTCAGATGACATCGCACCTACGGTCAAGCCGCTGTCAGACGAAGTTCAACATATCCTCCCTGCCGAGGATCTTCCAACGCCAGATCCAGCTATTACCGCTGAAAACCCAAACTCCGTTTCCCAGGAGGACTTGACCACTGCGACAGCGGAAGCTGCTTCCCAATCTGTCCAACCAGAGCAACCTTCACCATCTACGCAGCACATTTCTGATCCAGCTGTAACTGCCGAATCTGCTTCTGAGGTTTATCCTCCAATTGCTGAAGAACCAGCTCCGTCTGTGAAAGATGTTTCTGATACGACAGTCGAGTCACTGGAGCCCGCGGCTGTAGCGGCCGCTGAACCCGAAGGTACGATATCCTTAGAACATGGATCATCAATGATTAAGAACCCTACAGTACAAGTACCAGGAGTCGACGAGGATCATCCCATTGATACACAATTCCAGAAAGATCAGGAACCAACTTCAGGCCAAGTTCCTGCTACTGTCGAACCGATTTCTGAAGCACAAGTGTCAACAATGGATCATCAGAATACGGTGATATTACCCTCGACAGCTATAGCTGACAGTCAAAAGCCTGATGGTATTGTAACACCCGTCGCACAAATTGATGAAGGAACCGGTGAATCTGCACCCGTCGATGGAACGCATGTTTTGGCCGAAGATCCTTCAGTACCAACTCCTGGAGCCGAGGAGATTGTGCAATCTGTCGGAACACACCGGGAAGAATCTTCCGCGAGGGATGATGTTACACCTACTGAACTAGGAGTAGATTCTACTGCAGCAACGGAGCACCAAGACATCGCACACGCGCCGTCTGCGACTGTTGACGACCAACCTCTCGCAACTTTGCATAGTACTGATTCCAATGCTGAAGCTCCAGTTGTCTCAGATTTCGCTGGTGACGCCGCTGAAGCTGGAAACGTTGATCAAGTACATGATTCTTCCATTCAACTCGAACCTGCTGTCCAACCCCAAGAATTTGCGCAGGAACCGCCGGCTGAACCATTAGGTGACCCTCGCGACGCAACTGGTGCCCAACTTGTTCCATCTGATAATGTCGGAGCAGAAGGTGCATCGGAAAACGTACAAGCTAGCACCGACGTGGAAGCGAAAGAGTTGGACTCCGGTGTCGACGGTGAAAATGCTGAAGCCGCTGAAGGAACACCACTGGAGGAAAAATCTCTCAATGCTGTCGGAGCGAAGACCGCCTCAGTTGACACGGACGATACCAACACTGTCTCCAATGAACGTCTAGAGCCGAGTGCTGCCCCTGTTGACGAAACTTTAGTTTCCGAACTCCCTTCCGGTATAGACGGGATTTCCAAGCAAGTCGACCCAAGTTGTGAGTTGCTCGTTTTACTCGTCTTATATTTTTATTCACTTTATTTGCTATATTAGCCACTGTTCTCTCATCTTCACATGAACCCGAAGTGGAAATTCCTCAGGTTGAAGAAAATGCTTCAGAAGACAAAGCTATCGCCGCTGACGACTTATTTCCAACTCGTTCCTCTGAAAATGAATCACCAGAAGTAACTTCAGAGCAACCTGAAGCAAATTTGAATGTTCAACATGACCGAGGCATCGGATCTGACTCTATTCCTGAAGTAATCGAAGGAATTGCGTCGCAAACCCAGAGTCAGCTTGAACCGGAACCTGAACCCTCGCAACCGGATACAGCTGAAGATCATATACCAGCGCCGGAGGAGCTCGTCGTGCAATCCGAGGACAAACCCAAGGATTCAGAGCCAGTCACGAAAACCGACGAAGTCCAAGAACAATCAGTAAAGGCTTTGGATGAATTCACGAAAGGACAAACCGAGAAATCGCACGCGCAATCCGCTTCTGGCGAAGTCTCGTCAAGTCAGTTTCTAGACCTCTCTGCTGTAGAGTCGCAAGAACCTTCAGTCAATGACGAGTCAAAGTCTCAACTACCTGATCAACCTGTACTTGTTGAAAACTCTGTTCCATCCGAAAGCGTACATAGTGAGTTCAGTCTTATATTCATAACGGAAGATCTTAAGATATTTGTTAAGCTAAATCCATCGAAGAGCCGTCCGTTGGAGATGTTGAACCTGAAGGCACGGACGTGGCTACTGAGCCGATCACTCAAGCTCAGAATACTGATTTTGGGGATGCCATGACGTCAACCACAAACGGTATTACAGGATCTGCGGTACAGGGAAAAGAGACCTTCGAACGCAAACTCGAGGTTGGTTCCACTGAGGTAGAACAGCTAACAAGCGAGGAACCTGTTCAGCCTTCCGACGCACTTCAAGAGGTGGAAACCCAACAATCCTTAGTGCCTGCTGCCTCCGGGGAACCGCAGGCTGGAGATGTCTCCACATCAGCCGAGATCGCATCTTCTACCGAAATTCCCGGAGAAGCGGTCGAGCCTGAGGCCTCTACAAACACAGTTGGAACCAGGTCAGAAGATGTTGACCCTGAACCAGAAGTGACCCAATCAGCTGAAACTGCCAACCCGGAACCCGGAGTTATCTCAAATGCAGCTCAAGGAAGTGAGGAAGCCCCAACGGAGTCCATGGATAACCATGCCCAACTTGATGCTCATTCTGCAACGGGCCCTATAGAAACAACTCCTCCAGCTCACGCAAACGAGCTAATCGAGTCAGGACAGATCAATTCGATCGAACAACACACTTCAGAAGTTTCAGCTGAAGGTCAAAGCGGAGACGCTGGAATCGAGGCAGCAGCGCCAGCTCCGGTTCTACCATCTACATTCGTTAATTCCGATGAATCGCGGCCTGTAGAGATCACTGAGGACAGACTTCTCCCACCAACAGAAGATGATGTGGATGCTACATCTGCTGGTGCAAACGTTGAGACCGCGAATACCTTTGCGCCGAATGTGTCTGATGGCGAAACCACATTACAACCCAATCAATCAGATGTGGTTTCATCTTCAACTGAGCCCTCTTTCGTTCCCAAGGATGATCCAACATCAGAGCCGGTAGTCGGTGAAAATTTGGACGATGTCGTAAAGGCCTTCGATGCTTCTACACTGGAGTCGAGTATATCGAATCCGGAAGAGGTTGCATTACAATTTAATCAGGAACCCCAGGAACCGGCCATCGAAGAACCGCTGTCGAAAGACACTGAAGCTGCGGATACCTCTGCGTCAAACGCAGATAAACCAGCCTTAGAGGAAGCTGCATCCCAAACCGTCCAAACAGACGTGCCTGTACCTTCAACCGAGACCCTAGACGAAGCTCAACCCTCTCTCATTATTGAAAATCCCTCAGTCCCCGATCAGTTAGATCCTGTTGTGAACCTAGACCCGGTTGTTGATGACAATCCAAATGTTGATCAATCCGTCCAGACAGACACTGCCGCACCAGAACCTACTCTATCAACACTTGATGTGATCGATTCAAATCCAAGTGTTGAAACCGCTGCGAGGTCTGATCCAGTTGTTGAAGAGACATCCGTGCCAGTAGAAGAGGAGACTGACACCCAGCCCGTCGTATCTTCGGAGCCTGACGCTACTTCAAATCCTGTACCGGCGGCCGAACTTGAGGGTACTACTTCCAATGACTTCCAGTCATCTCTAGTACCTGCACAGGAAGATGAAGAGGCTGAACAATCGCAAGCCCCCGCTGAGACTGGCCAGGAAACCGAAGGAACTGGTGTTAATGTTGGACCGAACTCTGAACCTGATCCTGAAGCACGTACTGCCCCAGCCACAGAACATCCAGATGAAGTATTGACACCGTCAATTGTCATTTCAACTCATGTCGAACCTGGAGTGGGAGAATTAAAGACAGTTGATGAGCAAGCAACTGAGCCCGGCGCACTTCCTGAGAGTGTTGAAACGGCTGGAGCTACCGCTGTTGATGGAACGCACGATTCTTCCATTCAACCTGACGTTTCGTCATCTAATGTCGAATCTGAACCTGCTGTGGAAGCTGGACAGGAATCCACGTCAGAACCTGCTGCTGAACCGTCTACAGAGGTCCCCATCGCTACTGATCCCGAGCCTATATTCTCTGAAGGGGAAGATAAAGCTCTGCCAGCAAATATATCAGACATTAGTGATGTCGAAGCGAAAGGTTTTCCACTTGACTTGGATGTTTCCAAAACCGAGGAAACGGCTGTAGGGTCCGACAATGTTGCTCCATCAAATGGGATTGCAGGAACCAATGGTACCGTTATGAATGGAGGTAGTGTCGATGCGGATACCGAAGGCAATTCAGAGGATGCATCAGCAAATCAAGATCAGGAAGATCATACTGTTCCTTTGGATAACGGCGTCGACTCTGGTGTTCTCATCAAAGATGTTCCAGCTGAGGGCGTCCTGAACCTCGATGAAGCGATTAAGGAGAAAAGTTCGGAGGTAAGGGATTATTCTCCTTTTTTAACCTGAGCTTACCTCTAGTTCCCGGTAGT
Source organism: Phallus indusiatus (assembly GCA_027605045.1). NCBI lineage: Eukaryota > Fungi > Basidiomycota > Agaricomycetes > Phallales > Phallaceae > Phallus > Phallus indusiatus. The sequence goes on from JAQFWX010000079.1 coordinate 111,124, forward strand.
TTCTAGGTGAAAGCGCGAGACAAGAGGAGGTAGAAGACAAGTAATGAGAAACGCTGTTTTAATCCAGTTGCACGCATTTGCCGCATGTACGACATGCTACATTTACCCTTCATTCATTTCGATAATTTTTCCCAACTACCATGTCATTTTTGTTCTACTATTTCTTGTCACCATCACCCCTTCTCTTTCTATGTTGTTCGTTTTTTTTTTCAGTCACCCTGATACCATCACACTTAGCTGATTATTCCTTATGACTTCTAATGATTTACAATTTCTTCGATTTCTTGTTTAGTTTGTTCATCTCATCATGTCTAACAGTATATTGGATAATACCCGCGATTTTATACAGCAATCTTTAAAGTTTCCGTTGGGTGAGAATGGTACCTCATGGTATCTAGATTCCTCTGTGAACGGAACACCTGCCGATCGGACATGAGATGCCGTTGGAACGCTGGAGTGTCGTCGGAGTCTGAACTTGACTGAGGAGCAGCCAAAATGTATACCGTGTCAAGCCGCATCGCTTTTCCGGTCTTGTCTCTTTGCAGTTCGCCATATCTCGTCGTGCTGTTTTCTGAGACCCTTTTCTTCATAAACAGTCTGGAATCGTTGGTTCGAGGTTGAATCCGAAGAACAAGCATTAGGACACAAGCACTTTACCACAGATATCACGGAGCGAAGTCGAGAGATACCACAGGATACCACCTGCGCACGTATCAAACCGACGTACAGGCCAAGAAAAATTTCTGCATAGATTTTGTGGCTGTGATATTGATCTCTCTTGTATTGTATTGTATTATTTTCCTCCCAGCTTTTCAAGTTTTTGAAGCAGCCCAGAAATAAACGCAAAAGCCGGTTCACGATAAGTCGAATCTGACGAAGGTACGTCAACCGGCGATCACCTCGTACCTTCACTTTGGAGACTGATCATGAGTGTTTCTCAGTGCTCCCTTGTTATCCATTCGTCTTTCCCTCAATCACGCCCATATCTCTCTCGGTTCTCATTTTACATCATTACCATACTCTTTAACCGGCTAATTTTCTCGCTCTCATCTCAATTTCCCTGTAATCGTAATTCATTTAACGCTCTCCGCCTCTTCCATACAACCGAACGATTCTGCTTGGATACCTAGTTGAACGACTCGAGCGCAATTCCAACTTCGACATCTTATAAACGATAAATCTGCCGATACGTCTCTCAACGTTACTGCAGCATCAATGCCTCATGCTACAAGTGTTAGGTCGGTGCATTTAGACGCGGCTGGGGGTGGCCAGGGGATGTATGACCAAAGTCTATTAGCAACGACGCCCGAAGTGTCAAGAGCTGCAAAACAGGCGTGTTCTTGTTATTTGCCTCGGATGACTCCTGAAAGACTAATGGATGTTCTGACTTTAACAGGAATCATATAATGTCGATTTATTAGAAGAACGACCACCTACGACACATGTGCTAGAAAGCGCGAGCGGCCCCGGGGGCGCGATGGGGCTAAATGGTGGCATGAACAAAGAAATCAGTTATACGTCCCTCCCTACCCGTGCGTCCCGACCAGCAGCATTCAGAGAAGAAGGTTATCATCGCCCGATTAACCGTCCATGGTATCGTCGTCCTGTGGGCATTGTAATCATAGCTATTGTGTCGATAGTCATTGTGGGTGCCATCGTGGGCGGTGCTGTTGGTGGAACAGTGGGTCACCATAAAAATCACACGGAACAGCAGCAACAGACCGAAGGACCAACATCGATGCCTTCGGGTGGACAGCAGGGTATAGGGCCTTCATCTCAAAATACGACACAGCAAGTTACTGGACAGGCACCAAAGTAAATAAATGGATATTTCGTGGCAGAAGACTTTTTTTCTCTCATTCTTCCAATCCAATACCGTTCATGTGCTTTTACGAGAATTCCCGATCCTCCCTTGGCTCGACGACGCTCTTTATAACTAACAAGATTTTGTTCTGTTGTGTGTGAAATGCTTTTTTTTTTCAACTCCCCCAGACTGTTATTTTTAATTCTTTTTATCATGTCATTTTGGATATCTACAATTATTTTTATAAATAAAAGACTCGTGCAGCAGGAATATTATGCCTTCTATTTTTCTACTTTTGGTTTTGCATGATACTACTGCTTCAATATTGCTGAATTATAACGAATTATTACTACCATATGTTGAAGAGCACTTTCCACCACGGTCTGCCAATTCCTCGGGAGCTCTTTTCAACACCATCCATGAGACGCTCATAATAGTGAGGCATTGATGCGGGTTTCGTAAGAAAGGTCGATGGTGGCCACTAGATAAATAAAACCAGTTCTCATGTTAACAAAAAAACTAGCCAAAGGTTCCGTAGATTTGCTGACCTTCTTTTGTGCGACGTTGTCTTTTAATGCCTGTACCGCAGCAACTGATTCATCTGTCAATTTGGGATGCTTTGCCAAGGATGTTAAGAACGTCTGAAATTGATATTTTGGGTGAAGTGGGTCATATGTCCATGATTTTGCGAGGCGAGCCAGTAGTGCAGATTGTGATTGAGGCTTCATTTGGTAGAAGCAGGCGGGGTGTGAATCGGACTTTGTTCTCTGAACTCGTTTCTCCGAATTCAAATTTGAAGTTCCATTTCAAAAACTTGAAATGAGTACCTTTCCATCTCTTGCCATGTTCTTGCTGGCTAGCTTTCATTGGACCGTTTGTTTTTTCACGCGAAAGGGCAGCATCAATGAATTATTCATTTCTGGGAAAAATTGCCTTCTTTTGTGTTCCTTGCCGCATGCTGAACTGTCAATTTCAATCAAAGAATCTAGATCTCAATTTTATTCTTCCTGGCTAACGTTCTTCATAATAGATCTATCACTGGCCAATCATTTGAGGTCAGCGCTGAAGTCATTTTTTTAAAACTTTCTGGCAAACTCCGAGTCGTTAATTTCTGCAGGCCATACTAGGCCATACTATGCTTACTAGTGTTCGTGGTGCTGGGCTCGGCTTATACGGGCACCATATTGTTTGGAATGACTTAAACGTTCAAGCAACGACGGGCAACCCGATTGGGTGCCAAGTGGATCTCAGAGGCTCGAATAAGTCCAGATAAGTCCTTGCGCTCGTCAGGCCGCCGATCCCAGGGACGATGAGGCTTTTAAATTACTACCTCACTCTTGTACCAGTCCATTCCAGTTCAACGCATGCTTTTTCTCGCTCGTTAAACTAAATCAGCATTCCGACAATCCACCCATTTCTGATCTAGCTCTCATTAGGCATAATACACAAAGTGCAAAATGTTTTGGAGGTATGTATGTAGATGACTGCCTTCTCCACCTACCCCACGGCTTAGTAGTGAAGGCAGACGGAATCCGTTTTAATGTTTTTCCATCCCCGTCTCGACCTTTATGCGTTATGGCTTTTTCCGATCCGATTATCTCGCGTGAAACGACGGACCTGGACACCCCTCGGCTTCCGTTCAAAATGGAATACCGACACGGGGGTAAATTCACTGTTTGAGATCCGACAGGAAAGAATGGATTGAACCTTAGGGCTACGAGAATAGCCTTTTCATGAGTAACGTATTTCCGGCTATTAGCATTGCCAAAAGAATGGATTTCGTTATTTTGGCTTGACAAAACACTGTGTCCGACTTCAGTTTGCCAGATTGCCAAAATTGACAAATGTACTTTGGAAAATCTATCAGCAACCGCCTGTAGCGGTATTGTCTCGGCTGCAGTGGAACTATGAACACCGAACCTTCCTTGTGCCGGGGCCTGAATTGGGTCCTGAGGAGGAACAATATCTTAGTTCAAAAAAACTCCGGAAGACTGTAACTTCATATCAATTGATTTTGTGATGCTCTGAATGCCACTAGTCTTTGCATTTCAACGCTTGAGAGCCTTTCCCATTGGTAATGTGTCTTATGGGAATAGATATACGGAGACAAAGGCAGAATGCAAAAAAATAAAATCTTTACCTGATGATTGCGGCAGCGTGTCCAGCTGCGACGTCAACGAGTCACGATGCTGAGTAAGCCAGAATGACGTAGAGTTGCAGCTTGCCTCCGACCATGAATGTGGAATCGTATATCGTTTATCTCCCAGTAAAATCCTCCAACTCAGAACCTATGCTAAGTATTCCCGTGTAAGAAGTACAGAAAGACCTCACCAAACCACTAAAATGGATTCGTTACGTGGCTAGGACAGTGCTGGGCGTACAAGTATTCTATCGTTGTTCAAGGACGGACAAGATATCGATATTGAAGATAACAATCCTTCTTTCGCAAATTTCTGTTCATTCGCAATGAACCTACCTCAATCATTGCTCGTGATGACTTGGACCATCTCAAGTCTTTTCAGTTCACAACAGATAGCCGTACTGATTTCAGAGGTGGGTCGGAGTTCAGAGAAGGGATGGTCAGCATTGTGATAGGCGGACTTCATGAGGCTCTCTGCGATGCTGTACATCTCATTCCTCATTCAAAAGGTGCTGAGGTAAGTACATTAATTCTCTGATAACAATATTGTTGTAATTTTTCCAAGTACATCCAAGCTCTTTGTTGTTGGAGGGTGTCTGGCGAAGAGGCAGTGTTAAAACACATCAACGACGTCAAAAATAGATCTGCAAAGCTGCCCATCTCATACCCCACTCGAAAGGTGATGGCGTATGTACACTATTTTCTCAATTCCATTATTGTTTATTTACATAAATTTGAAAGTACATTCGAGCATTGTATTGCTGGAGAACGTCCGATGAAGAGCCAGAGATAGATTACGGCGTGCGTCAACGATGTTCAAAACGGGATATTTGTAAAGTCGGTGCTCCATATACTCATTGACAAAGGCGAATTGGCTATCTTGAGAGTATGTATATGGCAGTATTTTGTATGTGAAAGTAATTCATATTTACTGAAATCTTTATAGACGCCAAATTTTGCGATGGTTTGCGAAGACGCGGCGCTGTCAGTAGCGATGGATCAGAATCTTGCTCTTTGTTTTATGCCCAATCACTTCGCCGCCGACATATACTCCGAGGACTCGTTGCTGAACATCCAAAACACGTGAAACTCGACGGTTTATATCTATGATGAAGTCACGTTCAATGATCAGAGCGTTGAATGTTTTTTTTTATTTCCTTTCTTTTAGTGGGACTACCTGGTAGTGGCAAATGGTAAGATCAGTCCGCTACTACTACTAGTATTAGTTAACATGTTCAAGGATTTGCCAAAAGGACGGCGGTATCAATACATTTCGTCCCTTGCTAAATATAAAACTTATATTTGACTTCTGTGTGTCTGAGCGCCATAATCGACAAATGTATAAAATTTTTGATTCTTGAAGTTCTCACCATCCTTCCATAACTCGAATTGGTGCCATGCGTCCGGGTGGATGTTGGCAAAGGTATTGCATACATGTCGGCACAGCTCAAGGGGACCGGGATACTCTCAAGATTGGTCAACTATGATCAATTTACGTGTTTGTTGATAAACCGTCAGAGATTATTGAACATTAGCACTGACGTCACCTATAAACATGATTTCACGCTTCTCATCGGATCCGAATCGGAAACGGAGATTAGGGCATGTAGCACCATAATTGCCATGGTCAATACACGGCCCACCATGTGAAGCAAGGTGTGCCAACTCGGTGTTTTTGGTTTACAATACATGTCTCATAATAGCAAATATCGGGGTACTGGTTCCCGCTGCATATATTGTACATGTGCTCTAAATTGTGAGGTTCGCGTACAAGCAGTATAATAAATATCAATCTCCGGGCTGTGTGTTGAATAGTAAATATTTAGGCTAAATCTGTCAAATACCATATCCAACACAATGGAAATTTACAGCCACTTGAAGGCTGATTTTTCTGGTCAATTGCCAGTGGATTGTCGTTGAGCCGACTAAGACTATGAGTAGTACCTTTTTTTTAGGATATAAATCGTGAATATGCGTCCTCTGTTTCCCCACCCAGAACATCCACATCAATTTCTCCGATGCTTATTACTCTTAAACTCGTCATGTTGTTGACAATGAACTGTCTGGCCGTGAAGGCCCTATTTCCACCTCACAAGACCAAGCCGTCAGATACAATTGAATTAAAGACTTTTGGAGAAAAGTACATGCCTTTGATAAGAATATGGGCGATTATGGTGGGTGGTATGGTCAGACAGTGGCAGTTCTGTTCGTTAAAACACTGTCTATTATAGCCGGTTTGTTTGATACCTAGTTTTGTTCTGTCCGCCGTCGTGCTCTCGTCGTTCTTTACTCGGGACATATCTACGAATATATGTCCTAGAGACTTTGACAATGAATTGTCTAGGCTGTCTCCTTTATTTTTGGGGATCTTCCTAATAATTTCAGGAGGAGCTCTCATTCGACTGTTATGCTACAGAACGTTGGGGAAGTTCTTCACTTACGAGATCGCGATTCGACCAAACCACAAAATCATAGATGTAGGTCCTTACGGGATAGTGAGGCATGCAAGTTATACTGGTTTATTTATGATATTATTCGGATCCGGCTGTTTGCTGTTTGGGTCGCAAAGTCCAATTATCGTATGCGGATGGACGACGTCGTACGGATTCGCAAAAGCTTTCATCGGAATATGGTCTTTATGGGCTGTAATATTTTCGTGCTGGATAATCAACCGGGTTCAGGTGGAAGAGGGAAGGCTTAGTTGTCATTTTGGAAAAGCCTGGGACGACTACGTTAGATTGGTCCCTTATCGATATATTCCCATGATATGTTGACGACTATCCTTGTATGTTCGATTTGAAATATGAATGAATAATAATGTATAGGACTTGGCGTTTTCCTATTGATTGAATCTCCATTTATACAATAAAAAGAAAAAGACCGTAGGTAACAATGCAACGATATCGCCTCGACGCCATTGGTCGCCGCCACCAGCCATGAATAGCGGTTTTGACGGGTCCGGGGACGAAAACAACGGCGGAGCACGCGCCATCCGATGTCTGCACCGGGATTTCTTCCATATCCCCTGCAGCTGACGTCTGTACTCCCACCGCCTACGACAGACAATTATCCTCGTCACACGCAGACCTACAAGCCACCAAGTTCGATGATCGGAATTCTCCACATCACCCTCGCTTGACACAATCCTCTTCATCAAAGCTCAACCGCGACACTTCGTAACGCCAGAGCTTCAGTTGGAAACTCAGTGCTCACTAAACGCGTCGGACCTCATCTTGAGGCCTGAAGCTCAAGTCCAAGGCGTCTCCTCTCACATGCGCGACGCGTCACCTGGTCCTTCTTTCAAACACCATGTTCTGTTGTCGAATGCCATTTTTGCCGATTGTTTGCCGATTTAAAGGTTCATACTAGAGGCGCCTGATGTCGCCAACACCCTTGCATGAACGAAGTTTCATCCGTAGTTAAACTAACACAATGATATTCCCGCCACATATATAGGTACATTAACTATTGTTTAAGCCAACAATACCGAAACGGATGCAGACACGGAAGTCCTAAAGACACTTACACTTACGGATCCGCGGTGCGAAAGACCAAATTTTTCAGCAGCACCATGGAATCGCGCTGTGCTGATAACGTCTCGACACGGAGTTCGGGACGCATGGAACGACATGATGCTGAGAAAAGCTTCTCACGATGACAAGAAAACCATTTTGTCATGCCCCTGCGTCGAGTACGTAGGAAAGAGGAGACGACCGTTGACCGTTGAAGAAACAGCCTTAAGTGCGAAATACGACGAATGGGAATTATCAAGCGTTCTGCCACTGTTCGAGGGTATGAGAGTCTACATCACGACAAACATATCCGTGAAAGCACACCTTGCCAACGGCAGTCTAGGGACTGTCGAGAAGATATATCTGGATCCTCATGAAGCGATGGTACCCACAGGTGTTCGCGAGCACACTTTACAATATCCACCGAAGTTGGTATTGTTTCGACCCAATGTACCCCCAAGCGCGCGCCTGAAAGGTTTGCCAGAAGGTGTCTTACCCATCGAGATGCATAAGGAATCCCACGATTTGAAGTCAAAAACAGGGGTGAAGACTAGGATATACCGACAACAATTTGCTTTGACACCCGCATACGCGTTCACCGATTATAAGTCGCAGGGGCAAACCGTCAGCCCAGTGAAGCTAGTGATCATTGATCTGGCTAAACCGCCTACTGGGAAGTTGAGCCAGTTCAACGCGTACGTAGCCCTTTCGAGGTCCAAAAGTAGAGAGCATGTGCGTTTGTTAAGAGATTTCGAGACCAAACTCATAATGGGCGAGATGGACGGAGATCTGAGGTACTTCGACGAGTGGCTTCTGAGAAAAGACTCCGTCACATAGCTTTAAGGCAGTGTCGCGGCGATGTATCGACTATATAGTGTGTTTAATGTCAAGATAATAAGAGTTTGTACATAGAAAGACATACTGTGATGAGATAACGACGGAAATTATTGTAGTAACGCGACCTAATATCGAAAGTAATGGTGCAGAAGGACACTCCTGACAACCGCACGAGTTTTGAGCATCCGAGGTTGGACTCAGCCTCCGTTGATGACATCGTGCATGGTTTGACGACGATATGGGAGGCGTCACACGTTACCCTTAAACGCGTAAGCAGTGAAAACAATATGTACAAACAAGTGTCAGATGGAAGCAAATTCTACGGGGATCCAGAGCCCTTGCTTCATGCAAGGGAATTTGATTCTCGCACCCTACACGTGATTGCTGCAGTGTAAGGTTAATCCCGGTTAGTCACTTTCAATGGTCAGGCGTCGAATGCTTTTTTTATTTCCTTTCTTTTAGTGATACTACCGAGTAGTGGTAAATGGTAAATCAGTCCGCTACTACTAGTAGTATTAGTTGATATGTTCCAGGAGTTGCCAAAAGGACGGCGGTATCAATACATTTCGTCCCTTGCTAAACATAAAACTTATATTTGACTTCTGTGTGTCTGAGCGTCATAATCGACAAATGTACCAAATATTTGATCCTTGAAGTTCTCACTATCTTTCCATAACTCAGACTGACGCCATGCGTCCGGGCGGATGTTGACAAATGCATTGCATACATGTCAGCACATCTCAAGCCCGGGCCATTTAACTAAGATCAATTTAAGTGTTTAATTGGATCTTGATTAACCGTCAGGGATTATTGAGCGTTTGACACTGACGTCACCTAAACATGCCAATCTCACACTTCTCGTATCCTAATCTGAAACAAAGATTAAGACATGTAGCACCATGATTGCAATAATCAATACACGACCTACCATGTGAAGCAGCGTGTGCCAACTCGGCGCTGTTGTTTTACAATACATGTCTCATAATAGCGAATATCGGGGTTCCGGTTCCGTTTCCTAATGCATATATTGCGCTCTAAATTGAGAGGTTCCCGTAAAATCAGCATAATAAATATTGTTTAATTTCCGGGCTATGTTGAATAAGAATAATAGACTATGGAAGTTTGCAGCCACTTATAAAGGCTGATTTTTCTGATCGATTGAATTGCCGTTGAGCCGGCTATAGGCTATGAGTACTAGTACCTTTTTTTAGGATATAAATCGTGAATGTGCGTCCTCTGTTTCCCCCACTCATCACATCCATCAATTTCTTCGATGTTTATCAAACTCGTCATGGTGTTGACAATGAATTGTCTAGCCGTGAAGGCTCTTCTTTCACCTAACCAGACCAAGCCGTCAGATAAAGTCGAATTAAAGACTTTTGGAGAAAAGTACATGCCTTTAATAAGATTTTGCACGATTTTGGTGGGTGTTATGGCTAGGCAGCGACAGTTCTGTTCGTTAAAACACTGTCTATTATAGCCGGTTTGTTTGATACCTAGTTTTGTTCTGTCCGCCGTCGTGCTCTCGTCGTTCCTTACTCAGGATATATCCACGAATATATGTCCCAGAGGCTTCGACAATGAATTATCTAGGCTGTCTCCTTTATTTTTGGGGATCTTCCTAATAATTTCAGGAGGAGCTTTCATTCGACTGTTATGCTACAGAACGTTGGGGAAATTCTTCACTTTCGAGATCACGATTCGACCAAATCACCAAATCATAGATGTAGGTCCTTACAGGATAGTGAGGCATGCGAGTTATACTGGTTTATTTATGATACTATTTGGATCCGGCTGTTTGCTGTTCGGGTCGCAAAGTCCAATTATCGTGTGCGGATGGACGGAATCGTACGGGTTCGCGAAAGCGTTCATGGGAATATGGTCTTTATGGGCTGTAATATTTTTGTGCTGGATAATCAACCGGGTTCAGGTGGAAGAGGGAAGGCTTAGTTGTCATTTTGGAAAAGCCTGGGACGACTACGTTAGATTGGTCCCTTATCGATATATTCCCATGATATGTTGACTATACTATTCTTGTATGTTCGATTTGAAATATGAATGAATAATAATGTGTGTATAGGACTTGGCGTTTTCCTATTGACTGATTCTCCATTTCTACAACTGAATTGAGTAAATTTATCCACAGAATAACGAAGAAATAGAGAACCAGAGAGCGGAAATCAAATAAAGATACATACCCAAGGCTTCTGTGCTTAGTTGGGCCTAATGGGCTGAAAATGTACAATCTGTGTCACGATGGGGTCAATTATGTAGCACATCGCATAGCATAAATATATTAATGGTCTTCGAGTCACTTGACACAGACACAAATCCAGTCTGAAATTTCACAAATTCGACGTTGACGCATTGACGCAGACGGTCAAGCTAACAATAGATATGTACTTGTCTATTTCATCGCTAAGGAAAAGTCGGCGTAAATAACAAAATAAACGTGAAGCCACAAGGAGTTTGCTGTTCAGGTGATTAAATAATAATTTCCTTGTTGCACCATATCTGTACACCCCGACATCAATTCATCCGCTCACAGAAGAAAAAAGAAAAAAGACCGCAGGTAACAACGCAACGACATTGCCTCGACGCCACTGTCGCCACACCGGCTATGAGTAGCGGTCCTGACGGGCCCGGGGTCGAAAATAACGGCGGGGGACGCGTCATCCGATGTCTACACCGGGACTTCTGCCATGTACCCTGCAGCCATTTGTACTAGCCTTATTCCATCCGTCATTGATCCGCCCTCAATCGACGACTAGCATGAATGTCTGCACCTTCATAGTCGCCGATATCGTATCCCGCCGCCTAGGACAGACAATTGTCCTCGTCACACGCAAACCAACGAGAGCTTCAAGCTTCAAATACCATGTGATACGTGCGCCTCAGGAGCGAACAGGAAAGATAGGGAACCAAATGGTAGTGTGTGAGGGAAAGGTAGTATAGAATAAGAGATGTAGAGTAGTCAAGTCGAATAAAAGTGACTCAAATACTTGTTGAGAGACTGAGAGAAAAGCTGCGATACAAACTCAAGTAATCTGATGATATTCTGTGTCTCGAAATGATGGGTTTATATACAAATTATGGTTTAGTATTTGGGCGAAAAACGGAACAGCGGTTATCTAAAATACAAAGGAAAGGGGGGGGGAAGCATGAGGAAAAGTAAGGAATCAGGCCAATTTCGAGTCTAAACACTTTATCCTTTTATAACTTCCAGGCGGAATACGGAATTGTGCATATACGCTGCCTCCAACTGGTCTAGCTGTGCTGCACCGGCTCGGAATAATACTGCGTCCAGGGCGCCAATTATGCTCGTTCTCTTCGTAAGTCATTATCGTGCGCAACACATGTTCTGCCGTCCTACGCCATTCTTGCCGATTATAGGTTCACATCTGGTTTCGCACCCTACACGTGATTGCTGCAGTGTAAGGTTAACCCCGGTTCTACGACGTGTGCGAGAGCACAAGTTTTTTAGTAGGAAAATGATATACTGAATAAAGGAAATGTAGTACAAATGCTGTCTCAGGCTTCACGCCTGAGGTTCCGCCAACTGTTCCTTAATAATGATCTCAACCCGAGAATCAACTTTCGTCAACACCTCCACGGTCTCCTTCTACAATAACATTAATGAGGTAGTCAGTATTGTAAAAGTTAAAAAGATCGGGAGATAATTATACTGACCCAGAGCCTTTCTCTGACCTTCTTTCCCTCTTCGCTCAGAGAGTAATCGCTTTCTTCCTCGACCCGACAACAGTGGATATAATGGCCGTGTAATGAAGCGCCGCCGTCAGGATGTGTAACAGCTGCCCACACAACGGCTCGACTTCCCATTTCAACACTCCGAGCCAACAAACGTTCACCCAAATGGAAGAAAAATCCCTAACATTTTGAGATAATAGGAAGGGACCTCTCATATAGTTGAATGAAAGACTTACCGTGATGGTACCGTTTAACTCTCGCATTAGTTGGGTCCTGCACCAGCCCGGGTTCACAGCAGTAATAACCAATCCAGGAGCGTCCGCAGATGGAGCAGGTAGTCGGGCTGCCAGTGTGTGCAAGAAAAAGATGGTGAACACTGTGGTTCATCAAAACATAAATCAGTCCCGTTGAGCTACAAAACATCACAGTTGACTAGGACTGACATTTCGTGACGTAATATCTTTGACTCATGCGTCTATGCAGTGCAAGGAATCCGTCAAAGATATATCAAATATCGCACTAGAGCTGTATTACTTTACTGAATATTTTTCATCGTTCAATTGTTCCAAAATACTGGGGCTTTCAGCTTCCTTCAGAGGAGAAATGAAATAATGCGTTTCGCTGGCTAAAAGAACGATTCTAGGGGTAGGAGACGCCGGAGGAGCGTTCTTCAGGTATGGGAGAAGGAGAAGGGTCAATAGGCACGTGCTGAGATGGTTCACTTGTATCCTATACGAAGATCAAAAAAAAATCGAGGACAAGGTATTTCGAGAATTACGTCGTTTCCCAGTCATCCACCGTCTTCGTAAATTTGTGCGTATTAAGCCCCGCGTTCATGACCAAAAGATCAAGACGGCCTCCTCCCTCATTCGCATATTTGTCCGCAAAGGCAACGACCGACTTGAAGTTTGACATATCTATGACCCATGGCTCCAATGTCTCACAGCCAGTAATGGCTTTGACGTCTGAAAATTAAACAAATAAAATCAGGAATGTACACATATGGAAGGCGGTCCTAAAAGACAAGACTCTGGCGTCCATTTAGGATAGTTCATACCTTTTACAGCTTTGGTGGCTTTTTCCATGTTTCTACACCCAAGAATAAGCTTTCCTGGTTTCATTCTTGCAAAATGACGCGCTGTCTCCAATCCTATCCCGATATTTGCACCCACGATGATCACAGTCTTGCCAGATAGATCAACAGCAAACTTGGAAACTTTAGGTAGAGGAACCCATTGGTCTTTGAGCCATCTTGCTGCTGGAAACTTGCCCATCGTTATTGAAGGATGTTAGAAGGTTAGGAGCTCTAGCTGAAAACATTTGGGCGATGGGTAACAAGTGGTTATATTTGGACGTGAACTGAAAGGCGTGAGAGTTGCGCAGCGGCAGTTCGGGGTTACCTAAGTAACTTAGCGATCCCATCAGTAATTATTTTTTTTTCAAATCCTTCACACACTTTTCCAGCTTCATCGTTATATCCTCTTGATATAATCTCTGCCAAAGATTGCATTATATCTTATTTGGAATGCCTTGGCCCACGCATCAAGGATGGCCGCGTTTCTTCACATGACAGCTGTCAATGGTTATGTACTTGTTCCTCTCTTACAAGCATCTTCGCAATACAGGTTTCATGCTATTATCAGTTATTATACAGAATACATCTGTACAGCGTATCTGCAACACCAGTCTCTCTGAACTACAGCACAGAGAAAAAGACGATACCCTTCAATGTTCATGGGATGGGTTCAGGACATAATTTTTTCATGGGAACTTTCTCACTTGATTCATTGCCGAAGTGGCGATCAGCCTAGGCGTTGATATTCCCTCTGTTGAGATATGAGCTCCATCGCTCAAAGGCGTTATTCGCGGAATATGCGCCGGAATTAATATTAAAGAGAATGAATTGACAACAAAATCGATTGCGGGGGATTCAAAAAATTACTGGCATGTCGTTAAATCCAGCACACAACCCCCTTCTTCAAGGGCTAATCGACCAAATAGTAGGCCCTCTTTCACAGCTGAGAGCGACCAATTATGCCACCGGTATATTGCCGTCCCTTTCTATATGTGGTACGTATTAATCATCTTCTCCCATAGCCGCCGTCTTCACGGTACTGTTGTACGATGTGGCATTGACATTGTCAAGAGAGGTTTATCCTTCAATAGTGGATTTTTATGTTGCAGCTGACTCTATTTTAATAGATCGAATATATATGGAAGTGCGTGCTTGCATATAAATGCCTCCGAGACGCCATTCTAAATTGGTGTTGGCCAAACTAGGACCTCATGGTCGCTACCGAAGATACTCTACATTATAGCTAGATATGGAGGAATCCTTGACGTAGGGTGAGCTCCGAATTTATTTCCTGTGCACCTTGAGTTAACAATTATCCACAGGATACAATTGTTCGGTAGGTATTCACTACATTCTGGAATGAAGTGAGAATATTGAATGAAGGCGCAGTGAATACTCAAACCAGTCTTTCAATCCCAGTGAGTGCATAATCTAACCTACAGACTTTTATTGACTGTAATGTCCTGTAGTTGTATGTTCTCCGGGTGCTTCATACTTCATACAGCTCTTAATTGAAACCCTTCATTCGTTACAGTTGTCGTGTCTATATCTGGTGGATTGCCCTGTACGCCGTCATTTCTCCTCATTAGTTTCCCATTTGATTTTACTATTCTTAACAGCGGAAACGCCACCATCACAGAATGGGTGGTCAATATTATTCTGATGCTCAGAGTTCATGCTTTGTACGGTCGTCGTTGGAAATGTGAGTAATTCTTCGAGGTTGCTTAGTAGATAAAAACTTGACTCATCGCAAATTATTTGTAGTCTTAGTTGCTCTAATAGTCGTTGTGATGGGTAAGTAAAAGTAGTACTGTCACTTCCTAATGTCCAAAGAGCTAATTTTGTGTTATCTCAGTCCAAATCGGGGTATATCTTTGGCTTTTATATCCGCTATAAACCCTTACTCATCTACGTAAACGATGTCTAGTTGGAGATGTGGGCCACCGTTAGAAGCGCTATACAGGGTTCGACCCATCTACTGCCGTCTAGCCCGCTTCTGCCTATTCCCGGATGCCTCTTTGGAGCAGACGGAAGTCCTTCTTGGCAGTTTACTCTGATTGCTTGGTATGTTTAATCATGTGGTACTGTTATGTTATTAAACATCCTACGCTCCGTCTTTAGGATCCCTGGTATCCTTGTCGCGAGTGAGAATCCAATCTTTATCTCCTTTCCTTTTCAAGCCCTTACAAGTTTACAACTCCTTCGTAGCATTTTTCTTCATTTTGACGGCGTATAAATTCTACGAAAATGCCACAGCCGCTGGAGAATATTCGCAATTGGGCTGGAAAGATTTCTCGCCGGTGTTCCTCGCACTGATGAGGGATGGGACTGTGATCTTTTTACTGTATGTAATTTGTTTTGGCTGACGAGATAAATTCTGACTTCAAGCAATTCAGGGTAGCTGGTGAGTTCATATTATTATATACCAGGGAATATTGTCTTCGAGCCAGACAACTCTGTGTCAGCTGTATTGATATTCGGTGCCGTCTTCCTGACTACGGTGCACAATGGATTAGAGAACCTTGTTCTTCCGTACGTCTATTCAGTCCCATGCTTAATCATTAATCAGGCTTCATAACTTTTCATACAGATACGTCACTGGAACCCTATCAATGGCGGTATGCCATACTCATAGTTGCGTCCATATAGCCAGACATTCTCTAATCATCTTCATAGGGAACGCGTCTTGTCTTAAATTTACGTGAAGCTGCTGCTGAAGGCAGTATATCATATGGAAGGTCCACAATTCGGACCATACCCGGTATGCAGTTTGAGATAAAAGAGAGTACTTCAGGAGGTTCAAGAAGGAAAGACGACGAAACGGTAATATTCCGTCAGTTTACAGAGCCTATATGAAGGCCTCCTCGACGATAGTTGTATTTGCCCCTCACCGATTTCGTTTTCCTTATTGTGAGCATTGCCTTATTATACATCGATACGTGCTTATTGACCGAAACCTCGCAGTATTGAAGAGACTTCATGTCTTCTGTATTATGGAATTATTGTTGTACCATTAGCTGACAATTTTATATCTATTCATTTTTGGCGAGCAATTGATTGTAGGACAACTTAAGGACAACGGGCAATGTTCTCCTTGAAGTCCTAACTATCTAGAGAGGAATTGCGAAGTGTTACCTGGTTTGATCTCCATCTGCCAGTGGGCACCGAATGGTGCAGCGCTAGCTGTTCTGGTGTTCGCAGTTTTTTTGGCAATGGCACTGAGCCTCAAGCTGTTGCTTCCTAAGGCGTTCTCTATATCGGAATAACCGGAGGGTGTCAGAATGGGCTTTCCTCCGAAACATCCCGTCCGGTGTCCTTAGGATTTCAAAGCTGATGATCATATTTTAGGACCAAGGTGACCAAATCCTTGCCATGGCTAAACCCGGCGCGGAGGCCGGACGACGTCTCCGCGAGATGACTGGCGCTTGACTACAACCAAACGTCGACCGCAACCATGGATGCGTATAAAGTTTATTTTTAAGACCCTCCTGACGCAGAACCTCTTTTGAACATCCCCGTATAATACGTACAGAAATATTCATCAAAACCATTGAAATGGATTCGTTACGTAACTGGAGCGGTCCTAGGCGCAGAAAGTGTTTTTTCGTCGCTAGAAGAAGACAACCACGATATCAAGGTGGAGGACAACAATCCCACTTGCCATTAACTCCTGTACAATCCAAATGAATCTATACGTTTCATTGATGGCCATGGACTGAACCATTGTCAATCTTCACAGCTCACAACAGACAGTGGTATAAAGTTGAAGAGAGACAAGCGTTGTGTCGTCTCTGACCACAACACTGCTCGACTTAGTGAAGCTGCCTATCTCAAAATGTGACGAAATATGTCATTTTTTTTGAATACTTTTACTCACCTAAATCCCCCAAGTACATATATTCAAGCGCTCTGTCGCTGGAGAACACGCAGCGAAGAACCACAGATTGAAAGCGTAGACTATACTCAAAACGGACTTTTCTTGAATCCTGTGCTTCATAGCTTATTTTGATCAAGGCTTATTAGTTATTCTAAAGGTGCGATTACTGCCGTATTTAGAAAGTACAAGTTACTAATAGTTGTTGAAAGAAGAAATAGACGCCGAACTTTGCAATGGATTGCGAAGATGGACTTCTAGCCTCAAAATATACCGAATATCTTGTTTCGATTCACACACCGTTATTTCCTGTTTAAAGAAGAAGAGCCTATTGGACATATACACCCACTGTCGGGGTGTTCCGAGTCCTCAGCCGATGCAGACTTTCTTCGTTTTCTCGAACTTCTTGTCATCATGAGCTCGGTGTTTCGTACATCCTCGAGACCTGTTGTTACCCGGCAACACTGGAGGAGGGGTAAAGACTGGCCTCTAAAATTTTTATTGAACTTTATTTACGGCGTCGTTGTTGGAAAGACGCACAGAGTCACTGAGACAATGGTTAACCTGCATGAAGAAGCAAGATATTACCCAGAAGGTATCAAAACGGCCACGGAGAGTGCTCGCGTGGAGATCGCTCGGCCCAAACTCGAGCATGACCGAAAGATTGGAGAAAAAAAAAGGAAACAGAGACCAAGAACATCAAGATCATACGGATGTATTCGACAAATTTTTTTCATTGTGGATGCACCACCGATTTGGACCTCTTGGACGGGAGGCACGTGTACAAGAAGAGGCTGAAATGGCAGAGCTAGAAAAAGCGCGTCAAGATGCAAGAATAAAAATGGCTAGAAAATGTTGCGGAATCGAGGGACCAGTGGCCTTTGATGTGAAGCTAACACTCCGTCCTTTACGATGCGAAGTCCTTCCCGGTTCGTCCCATGGCAATTCAAGCTGGCTTTTTCGTTTCGTCTACCTGATCAGATCGTATGTTCATACCTTGCACCTTGTGGCACCGCACTCTCATCGGGCTTGCGAAAGTATACCTTCAGTCACAAAACTTGAGAGCTGTGGGAAATTGTGGATCTGGAACTTCCATAAAATACATCACGCTATAGAAATAAATCCGGTGATTGTAATAGGTATTGTTCTGTCACGAAGGTCAACATATAATGTACGATTTTATTTTCTTTAGAACTTCGATCAACTTTTCAGTCTAAAGACGGAGAAAAATCCGGACGAAACCGAGATCTATAAACCTGTGTAAGTTATACACACATGGTTACCTCCCGTACGTCATAATATCAAACGATCAAGCACCTCATCGACATCCCTTGTCCTTGTCCTTGTCCTAAACTCTTGGTTAATCGAATCAAACATTCACCAACCTAAATATTGCGCTGGGGCCCCGGCCCCCGACTAAGTCTTCGGGTTGTCAACGAAAAAAAATGAAAAACGAAATTCGAGAAGAACGGAACCGAGAAATCGCTTCATAATTTTCCCCCCGATCCCCCGTTTAATTGCTCCCGATTCGAGGTTGACGATTATCAGGCAATAAAGTGCCAGTGAGCCGGTTAACCAGGCATATATGATCATCATGATCATCCGGCCGTAACGGCTGTTGAACTTGGGGCAACGGGATTTATGTGGTCAGTTTGATTACTCCGAATACTGTGAGTGGTTGATTTTTTAGTTTATGTGTTCTGGTTTACTCATGTGTCCGAAATGAGCTGGGACAGCGGTTGACTACCATAACTAACCAAGATGTGCCGCCCGTACACGCAACAAAATGTTGATGGCATATTATGACTCCTCAATTATAGGATGGTAACACTATTGTTAAGCATTTGCCCCATTGTACGCGCAAAGTGTTTTATCATGAAACATTTGGCTCGGAAAAAAGGAAAAGCTGTGAGCATTTTTCTTGGTGTTTATGAAACCGCTGAGCGGGACTTATGGGAACAAACATATATCTCATTTGCCACGGGATTCGGGAACTTTGGCAAGAACATGTCCGTGACTCCGTGTGCATGCGCATGTGCTTAGTTCTGGCTGACACACGCGTTACAGTGCCATACGCGATGCATCATGCGCGTGCATATACATGTGTAAATTATACATCTCACCCGAGACCTGCGCTGATCGGTTACAAATCCAGTTAGCCATTCACTCCTATAGGTTTTTTTATTGCAGTACGGTACTACGTAAACACGTGTATTTATGTGTATTAGCGAGCTCCGGAACGGAATTGACAAGATCTGTCAATTTATTTTTTGACAGCCTGAGGTCCGTGTCAACGACTAGACCCTAGTGGAGTCACGGGTTCATTTCAAGGTTGAGCATATAGTAATGCTGTACACCTCTTTCCCGAGACGCTTTCTTCCTTCCCTGTCTTCCTCCCTGATTTTTTTTCCTGGCTACTGTTTTTGGGAATTCATTGACTCCGGTTCTGTCGTGCTTTGCGCTCAAAAATTCCCCATATGTGAGTTTTCTACTCGCGTAAGGGATTCCCTTCCAAGTTTTACTTACTAAGTGGCAGCGCGTTCATTGGCTACATCCGGGTGGAAATGACTTGACTTGCTCGAGTGGCGTCCATGACAACAACTCAGGGAACATATATATGACGAATACTGAGAACGGTTTACCAACTTTTTGTTTTCTTGAAACCCTGGTTTTGTTATGTGTTCGATTTTCTACTTCTCTCTTCGTAATCCCGTACTAAGCTGTTTGATCAGGTACATCTAACCTCAGGCTCAGACTTCGGCTGTTTATATTTTTAATTGCCATACTTTCACTACACGAGAAGACCCACCCGATAGTCGGTTACTCCATCTTGTTTCGGAAGGAAGAAGTCAGGATCTGAGATACTGCCCAGTGATTAATGAAACGCGAAAGCTCAAGCTCAAGTGTTCCATCTCATTTGCTCTAACCGATTGGGAGGCACTGTACCAAAAATTCAACTTTCTGATTTTTCTTTCACTCTTTGGAATTCCAAGACTTATTCTCTTGAAACTCGAGATGATTTACCGCTAACGTCCTAAATATCAGCATACAAGGCTTTTTTGGGCTGTTGAGAGCTAAGTACAGTATGATGTCTTCTCTTACGCCCCTTCCGACCTCATTTAGGCTATGGATCAACTCTTCACTCCACAACATAAGAGCGTTTCATATTCAATCACTTGGCCGCTGGTGTCATCATACCAGCGCCCTCCAAAAGATATGTATACATACTCAGGCTACGCCACGGCGCCCCCTAAATCAGAAGAATGAAAGGAGTAGGGTTTCCTAAACGGTATTGAGGCACCAAAAGTTTAAAGTTCAAGTCGCGCCAAATGCCAATCATCAAAATCAACTGCGCGGGCGAAGGTCGGTGTTCAATTATCAATTCAAATTTTTTTGAGTGGAACCTTCTCTTGTAATATAGTTATACATACGTACATTAAGGCAACTCCGTCATCATGTACCATTTCCGAGAATATGATGTTATACAGTCGATCATTTCTCTTCTTCGTCGTCACGGTTTTTTTTTACAAATTTAAAAAAGGTGGTACATGAATTGCCAAATTTCTTACAGGTTGGGCCTTTTTTTTTCAAGTAGAAATGCATGTTGAGTGCCTGGCTCACTGGGCGTGGAATACTAAATATAGGTTACACGTCGTGCACCAGAAAAAAAACCTCGGCGCTCTTCTTTCATATTTGATATGTATAAGACAGCCGTTCAAAACTATTTGACAGTTGAGGTACATAGACAGAATCATCATGGTTTATGAGTATATATGTACTATGTTATATGTACGCCACTACATATTGAGCTTGAAGTTTATAGGACCGCGCCAATGTTTTCTGATGGCGCAGCAACTCTTCCCGATCGAGTCCTCAAGCTGAGGTTCCTTTGAGATCTAGAATAAATCTATGTATGTACGTACGTATGGTCTATGATGATGATGGCCGGTGAATTTAAGAGGGAAAATGAATAAAATGAAATGTACGGCGGGTGGGATGAATGAATAGACAATTAAAATGATCACGAATCTAGGATGCCACAAATTGAGCCGATTGAACCGCTCGTTTAAACTATGTGCATACTTGCGGAAAACTTTGGGTCCACGCGTTGGCGGGAGTCGAGGTCGATCATTGGTTAACCTTCCGTCATAGGCTTAGTTCTCGAACCCGACTTGAAGTATATCCTTCCACTCTCTTTCGCTCCCATGTTTTTTTTTGATGAAACGTGCTGGTACAGACATCAACATTTGACGAGGCTGTGGTTGCTCACATATGTAACTATTCTGACAGATGGGCGGTGTGAGTCGATTTACGCTGTGCGTATATATATATATATATATGTGTGTGTGTGCGTCAAATAATTGGTGATCAAGTGGTGAGATTTGATCCTATCGGCTTTGATTGAGCGATGCGACTTTCTCAATTTGCAGATGCGCCACTTTAAGTCTCTTTTGTTTCTTTTCCTGGTGAAGAAGAAGAAATGTATATTGACTTTACCAAGTGACATAACGAATGATAATCTTTTTAGATACAAAATGTGCCAAATGGCGAGTTTCTTTGGGGTTTGATTTAATCGTACACGATGCGTGATGATGACACGTGGGCATTGGGCTCGCCCCTTAGAGTTAATACGCTGAGAGAAGACACGTATAAACATATGTATATGTATGTATGGATATGTGTGTATGAATATGAAATATGTACGTAAATATTTTTTGATTTGGCGAGCCACGCAGACGGAACCTTTCTCCCCCATCAGAAATTCATTTCATATTGAAAAAGAGTCGAGTTTTAGCCCCAGTATCAACCGTCGGTGAGTAATATATACGCGAGAATTGTTGAAAAGAAGCAGCGGCGGTTCTTCTCGCACCTTTTTTTTGATGGTTTTTTCCATGTTCCCCGCATGTGGTATTAGAAACCTCCAAAAGGGCGACACGTATAATATGGTGTGTGGTGATGCATAGCTAGCCTTTTCAAGCCGAAAAACACTGCTTCGATGGACAAAGCGTCAAGGGTATTGAAAATCACCCAATTAGTATTGGGGGGTAGAGTAAACTTCGGAGCTGAGCCTAGGACGGAGGCTATTGTACGGTGTAAGATGGTTGGCTGTCCGAGACCGCGCTTTGGCAAGGATCAAAGAACATCGTTGTCCGACATGCACTACTAAGTGTATATAAACCAATGCTAGTGAGCTGTGATGGGGAGAGCGATCATATCTCCCTTTATGCAATGCCGGCAGCCGCTTTGTCTTCAGCCAAGTTCGGAAGATACCGCCTCACTTTCGGGGATCACAAGATAACAACTCGGTGTGTGTCTGTGTGGTGGGATGGATAAAAAGAAAGCGATGTTCGGAGATGACAATTTTATTTAAAATTGTGAAATCTTACGAGTTGTGCGCCTTGAGAGCTTTTTTGATGGATCTTTAGTTTTTGTGCGATGCGTACCCATTATTATAACAATGCCAGGTGATCTTGATAGTAAGGATTGGGTGAGAGGGTAAGTACTAATAGGTCCGGCGGATGGAAATGATATGGTATGGAACCAATTTGCATGATCTGTCGATGGTACACCGGCGTTGTGCCAGTGCACCTCTCGTAAAATAGGTTGAGTGGTTGCACTGTTGTCAGAGTCATGCCCCTGAGATAATAATAGCTGATAGTAGCTCACCAAGGCTAATAATCCGAGGGCAATGGATCTATGGCATGTCGAAAGAACTGCATGCCTTGCGTGCGGGAAATGATAGACAGAAAGTTGAGCCCCTGACCTAAATCGGTTCATCAGTCGGCATGTCTGCCACAAGACATGCATGGTATATATGTAATCTTTTGGACTGTGTTGTTCTGTGGCACGAGCGTGAGATATAGAGAAGAACGTTGGGGGCTGCCTGGCTAGCATCTTTCAAGAGAATAATTCTCGTGGGATTAGGTTGTGCCATTTGCATGATGAAGTTAGTATAGTGGGAGCAGATGTAATCATGTATCCCGTCGTCAACGTCGCGGTCGCCGTGGACATCGTTTAGGGATAAATTTACATAAAATGCAGCGCGCGCGGGTACTGCAATTTGCGAACTGAGGACGCAATTATAACCAATAATGATGCACAATTCACCAACAGATAATGCGGTTGCCTGAGGGACATAGCTATTGCAACGATCAGGGTCACTCCGACCTTTGCCATGTCAGAACGTGGTGACTAGAGCGCTTAGCCTCACCAAACCATGCGGAGAGAGAGCAAGTCAGAGACTCAGAGACAGAGGATAATTACAAAATAAAAACAACGAATATAAATTCTGGAAGAATACTGGCAAAGCACCAGCCAAACTGACTTTGGGTGAGAAATTTTTATTTCGAATTATTTGAATATATTATAATTTTTATATTATATTTCTCGGCTTAAGATTAAATCGGCCGCGAGCGTCTGTTCTGCTTTTCCACCCAGGTTCTTCCTTTCCCTTGCCTTCTTTTTCTCTCTATCTCTATCTCTCTCTCTTTCTCTCTCTTCCTATTCCTCCTCCTCCTCCTCCCCCCCTCTCTTTAATAATTACTCACCATCTTTTTTCTTTTTCTTTTCTTCTTTCTTCTTTCACCACCCCTGACATCACAATCACTTACGAATCTCTACTAATTCTTCTATAAATCTAAACTAAATGGACGCTTCCTCGGTCCTTCTCCAGCAACTACCCGCCTATCCTTCAAGTTCAATCGACTCTTCTTCTACTTCAGATGCCCCCTCACTTTCCAGACAATACGATCTAATGGCCCATCTCGAACGTCTTAAGGAATTTCTTGCTACCGCCCCTACCCGCTGGTCCTCCTCCGATGCAATTCCCATCTCACAACAGCACCCAGCTCTCAACCGTTTCCTCCTCCCTTCAAATGAATACGTTACCTGCGTAAACTGGTGCAATGTCCATTACATCACTGGCACAGACATCGTCCGCGCCCTAGTCTTCAGATTCGAAGCCTTCGGTCGTCCAGTCAGAAACATGAAAAAATTCGAAGAGGGCGTCTTCAGTGATTTGCGCAATCTCAAGCCAGGTCAAGATGCCTGTCTAGAGGACCCAAAGGTGGGTGTCTGTCTCCGCGTTTTCTTCGCCACTTCCTTCTCCCTTTCTCGCCTGTTCTCCGCCGTGAAAACTAGCCGTTAACATTCCTTCTCTCTTCAAATAGTCCCCTTTCCTTGACCTCCTCTTCAAATATCAATGCATTCGTACTCAGAAAAAGCAAAAAGTGTTTTTCTGGTAAGCGAAATTTGTGTTTCCTTTTCGATGATCGGTTTCAAATTAGTCTCCGTTCCTCTTCCAAAGGTTCTCCGTTCCGCATGATCGACTTTTCATAGACGCCCTTGAACGCGACCTCAAACGGGAAAAAATCGGTCTCGAGTCCACTACTGCTGTCGTTGCTGAACCAGCTTTATCCTTCTCTTACGACCCCAAAAGACCCCTTTTCGAACAGATCAATGCCTCCACTTTATCTGCTCTCACTCAAGACCCCCGGTCTAACGGCCTACACCCACACCCACACCCACACCCAAATTCACATTCACATTCGCAACAACAACATCGAGTTTCCCTTAGGGGGAGAGCCGGATCAATCTCCTTACCAGACTTGAAGATAGGCACATCATCAATGTCCTCTAGGTCTTCACTTGAAAGTCCGAGATCCACTCGCGGAGATGGCAGCAGCGATATACTTCCCAATCCACCCGCCTCGACTTCCCAATCCCCGATGAGCGCGGCCAATTCACCCACTGATGTCACTTCTTCTTCGTCGCGTGGCAACTCCTTTTTCAACATGTTCTCCTTTTTGGAAGGTACACCCACTTATAAGCAACGCCGAAAGAAAGCCAAGCCCCGTCGTAACGGTGGCTGTAGTATCAGTGGCACCAATAGTAATAATGACGACGATCGCATGAGGTACAGTTTGGAGATCCACACCCCCCGACGCAGTTTTGATATTGCGCCGAGGAACCACCTTACGAATGTCGCTGGTCCTGGACGTCACAGTCTAGACAGTCTCCAAAATGGAAATGGAAATGGGAATGGGAATGCCACCACCACGGGGGGCAACAATCACTTCTTGAACGGGGGGGGATCTTCTCAATACGGGTTTCCTGCACACCTTGGTGCTCAGCAGATGCGAGTTCACAATCTCCCTGCACCGATCACTGCAGCACCTCGCCCACGACAAGCTGCTCCCGGAATTGCCCGCCACGCGTTGACAACTCCGGAATACATATGTCCCTTTCACATGTGTCGACAGGCCTTCTCTTTCCAGGCTCAGTTGTATCAACATATGTTACAGCACAGCGAGCGCTCTGGTTGCGGAGGACCCAATAATGGTATGGATGTAGACCCTGAAGGCCAAAGACAGCAACACTATGTTCATACCGCGCAACACCAGCACCAGCAGCAGCCTGCACCGGTGCCACCGACGAACAACAACAACACGAACGGTACTGCGACTGCCCATTACGTTTCTATCCCGCGTAATGTCAGCGGAAGTCCTGAAATTCCTACTTTTTCTCACGTTCTTACGACCCCCAATGGAAGTCCTCGATACGAATACGATTATGACGACGATTGTGGATATGCACCTGACTGGTCTCATCAACATCAGCAGCAGCAGCAGCAGCTTCATCATCCCGCTGCTAATGCCAATGCCAATGCCCATGCCAAGATCGAGGAAGACCAAGAACACTCTATTCCCGTTCCGAACCCGAACCCGCAACCTATCAGCGTCGCCCCGCAGCCGATGTATCCTCACCAGCAGCAACAACTACAACTACAACTACAACAGCATCAGCAGCAGCAGCATCAACATGCCGCCGCCTCAGCCTATGCTTTTGACACGACGAGCGTTGCGTCTGTATCTTCTACTTCACCGTCTTATCCTCCGCCTTCTCCTACATACCCTGTTTCAGCGCCCGCAGATCAGCTTACTTTTAATATCCCTGATATTCCTCCGAATGACGCGGACAGCAGCAACGACAACAGCAATAACAACAGCCACTATTATGACTCTGTATCTGTACAGAATCGTCGACCCAGGTCTGCTACACCCCCGAATTCTCAGCCCGTTCCACCACGTGCGACGCATCGTCGTCGACCTTCTACTGCAACAGCCGTTTTAACTACTTTCGGCGGTGGACTTGCCCAATCAACGGACTCGTCTGCATCTGCGTTTAACGTTGCTCGCTCGAATAGTTTTACGAGTGTTACGCTTGCTGCGGCTCAACAGGCGGCTCAACAACAGCAACAGCAGTTACAGCAGCAGTTGTTACCCCCTTCGTCGTGGCGTACCGCTCCACGGGGGTATCACCCTTACGCTGCGCCTGACCACGGGTTGAGCACGAGGCCGAGTACGTCGTACAGTACGAGCTCTGCGCCTTCTTCTAGTCAAGGAAGTAGCAGTCCGTTTGCGGTTCATATTAATGTTAATGCGCCGTCGTCGTCGTCGGGATCGGGAAATGAGTATGGTCATTCGGCTGCTGCTGTTGAAGGAGGACGTGTTACTGCTGCTGGTTATTTGCAACAGGAGCAAGGGCAGCATGAAGTCAAGTATGAGCCGCAGGAGTATTGTATTACGCATGAGGCGGAGTATGTTGAGTATGCGTCTTACGATGCTGCTGCCGCTGCTGGGAATGGGAATGGTGAACAGGGACAAGGGTATGTTGAAGGAGGAAATGGTGTTGGTGAATATGTGTCGGAGGAGACGAGTACTACTGCGGTTCATCATAGTCAAGGGTATCCCTCGGAGGAGCTTAGTCCCGAAGTGCAGTTTGCGCATGTGGCTGTTTCGGCTTATCCGGAGGAGGATTATGACATTGCGCATGCGCATACACCAGCTCCTCCTGCTTCTGTTGTTGCGACTGTAGGAACGGGAGCGGGAGTTGAAGCGGGACCAGGACCAGGGTCGTCGGATCGCGGTTATACTGCACATGTGGAAGACGTTTATGGCGCTACCGCTGAGTATCAGTGTGTTCATGATATTTCCATGTCCCCAGAAGAAGTCGTTGTCGCTGCTTCGTATGCTGCTGCAGGACATGAACAGACGTATTCTATGCAGACGAGTTCTCACACCCATCAATCTCATCATCAGCATGAGCAACATCTTCACCACCATCACTCTCATCATCATCCCCATCATCATCCTCACCATGACGCGCAGATGCTGCCATATTATCAACAACAAGTCGCATGAAATCAAGAACTCCCTTTCTCTCCGCCCCCAAAAAAACCAAAATCCACACCGAAATCAACTCGTCTGTTTATGAGTTTATGGTGTCGTTTCCCGTTTTCGATGTCCTCACATGCTTTACACACCCCTTCACTCCTTTACCCGATATTCTCACTTTCTTCTTTCGGTTTTTCCCCTGTTTTAATCCTGCTTTCGAAATTCCATCCTACTACTATATTAGACACCTAAATTAATTTGTTTGCGCCTCGGACTCGGTTCTCGCACATACGTATAGTCCCTTCCCCCCACCCCTACTACCCCATATATTCTAGATTAATCAACTCTTGCACGTGCTCTATATTCCTCTTTCGTTCAAAGACACGTCTTAATACCTTTGTTTTTCCGTCTCCGTTTCTTTTTTTTCTTCCTCCTCCCTCTATATCAATTCTCCCAATCCACACCCAAACTGTCTTATCAAGCATCTCGTATTTTTTTTGGTTATCTTTTTTTATCCCTAGCCCAAACCCAACCACATGTGTTATAATGATTGTATCCTTTTTTTTCCTTTCTCTCCTTTCGATTCTATATCCACTTTTTCACACCCACGCACGACGACACATCATCATCAATTGCAGTTTACGCTCCTTACCTTTCAGGGATCAATTATACTGCTATTATACCTGTTAATGCCGGACCTTATCGAATGGCAGATCCCTTTCCAGTCGTTTCCCCCACGCTCCCTTTTTCTTAAGCTCCCAAGAAATATCTCACTCTTTTTCTTCTTTTTCGCCGCCGAATATACGAAATTTATATCTGACACTCCTTTCTATGATACCAAATTCCCTTTTTTTTCCCCGTTTTTTTCTTTCTTTTTTTGCTTGCTTGCTTGTTGTGTCGGTAATGCAGAGGACTGTAGCCATTCATTTTCTTAATTTCATCGTCGAACAATCTCCATATCCCCCTCCCCCTCGCCCCTTTCTCTAGTTACTTAGTAATACTAGTGTTTGTCTCGATTATAATACCGATCAATCGCATTCTTAATATGATATGTATCCAAGTATTTCTTATCCTAATACATAGTGCTTTCATCATTCCGTTTTACCCGTGGTTATCAAGATTATTATTACTCGAGCCGAATATACATACATATGTATATTGCGGGGCAGAAAGCATCATCATCGACCTCCTTCCTTCCATACACATATAGACACCTACTCCATATGTATGCGTGTATGTATGTAAAGTATTCTGTGGCGTTTGAGATCATTCAGGGCCATCTGAAGCCCAATTCTATATAGTGCCCAAGAATGACGTCTCCGTGAAAGGATCAATCCATACTGTCATTCTTGGGCTTCTGATATGTCGTTTCGCGTGGGTGAACGAGCCATGATTACAGGAACACCGTTATATGGTGTGTGTGTGTATATATGTATATGTATATGTAGGTATGTATGTATTTGCAAAATCTGCCATTTCGTTCATTCTATTCCTTGTTAGAATTTGGCTGTCATCAGTCACTACCATTAATGATCGCTGCGATGGCTGATCGCTCTAGAATTTTTTGGTCTGAGTTGCTTATCAGTCTAATGACAATTAAGCCGTCAGTGACATAAATATTACGATCTGTCGCGGAAACCATTTCAAAGTGGCAAGACGTGTGTGTAGACTCGTATCTCAGTCCTATTCTTACAATCAGGGAAAAAGACTCCGAACGGTGGGAGAGATGTAATTATAAAAAATTGTTTCGTTTTTGGAAAGACAGTCTGACTTCCCATATCTGATATTGTGCAGGGTGGCTTTGACGTATACTTGGCACCCCCCTTCATATTGACCATTAGGATCTATCCCGTTTCCTTTCAAACATAAGTCCCCTCCACTGCGCTATGACATCCTTTTGGTTGATTCGCTTCTGAACTTGGGAGCGGAGCCTAGCTGTTCTTTTTACCATTCTGCTTCTGACTCAGGACTGAGTCTGGATTCGGTAAGAGATAACTAAAAAAAAAGGCATCATTCAATGCAGAGGCTTCGATACTACTGGCTTAGGCGTTTAATCTTGCGAGAAATTCTTTGAAGATCCCGCGTCCTTTTGGGGAGAACTTGAATGAGAGAGAGAAAAGCGAGTGATCACGATCACGATTTAGATGATTTCCTTGCTTCCTGAAGCATGCCGTTAATTTACGCGTGCATTGGTACTAAGGGGTAATAATCAAAAGCTGCCATTGTGTCAGACGCGTGCAAGATGTAGAAACGAATAACTAAAAGAAAATTCTCACCCCTGGCGGATGGACTTCTCTTCTTCCCCTTCGTACGGCTGCAAACTTATATCTGGTTCTCCCTGTTGTGACTGGCGCATTATTATTATTGATCAGACGTACGTCAACGATCGAGAATGGGAGAGAATGCCTCCGGTGTGGTCTTGCTTGGAGAAGTCACGAGCGCAATTTGAAATTTTGTTATCAATGGGGAGATGTAAAAGTTGTAGGATATAGATTCCGAGGATAACTACTAGTCATAAAATTCCGGCATACGATCGAGGTATAGAACTAGATGGGTTTCCTGAGTTAACGATTATTTATGGGTCCGATGATGAATGGGGCGAAGTATAGACTTGCTTCTTTAAGCCAGAGTGAGCTTTTGATCTCCTAGTTTGGCGGTGGTTAGTAGTCAAACGGTATGCGCATGCCCTCAAATTTGTTGCTGGTTTCGCTGAACCCTCGAGGATAATGGGTCATGGTTTGTCCAAAGTTGAAATGAAATGGCATACAGTTACTAGACCTCCGTTATTGCCTGTTATTGTCTTCTAATCACTGTCTTATGAAATGCCGAATATCGCAACATTAGCAGAAAGTCTTCGAATGCAGAACATAAGAATTCGCCTTCGCTTGTGTCTAGCCTGTCAAGCCATGCGATTGAGCAGTGAACACACAGATAACTTGAAAGATGCTGATTGCCGTTGAATCGTTCAAGTGCCATACAAAATAAGCTCAAGTTCTTTCTGAAAACTCAAGAAGGACTACGGCACCAATTTGTCGGGATTTTCTCACCAAGTTAGAACCCAATACCCTGTTCTTCGAAGGAGACTGGAAGGTTTGTTGTGGCGTGTAGATATTTTTGACTCTCGAATAAAAAGGTTTAGATTACAGCACGGGGAGAACGGCATGGTTTGCGGTGCGCGCCAATTATACGGGTTTTTGGTGATGCTGATAGCCTGATTTGAATTTGCTTCCACTGGGCGTCTATTACACAATCAAGAATCGGAAGGTTCCGGATGGGTGTCGCCGGAGCTGTTTCATACCCGGCTCTTTTATAAAAACAAGACTGTTGTAATAAAGTTATAGAGCTCATTTTTTTTCATTGCTAAGAGCCATGAGGCAATAGAAATAAGTGGCTATATGGTACTGAAGGCGAATAAAAATCATGAATCATGATGCGTACCGGTGAAAATTGTGAAGATCAGCTGGACGCCTCTTGGCCGATTCTTGCCATGAAATCCTTGCGATACTCGGTATAAAAATTAGAAACACGATGTACTTGAGTACGTGGAATCAAGAGATTTGCTAGTTCTTGCTAGAAAAATATCACTTGTGCGACAATATAGGAATAGCATACCTAAAATATAGACGTCGTAGATATAAGAACACTATAAATGAAAAGCTTCATTTTGTGGTCACCATGATGTTGACCGTGATGTGTGATTTTTAATGCGCCGATCTCATAACCTTCCTTTCCATAGAGATTTAAAGCCTGAGGCTGCACAACTTGAAGTGAGCAACAATGCTTTCCACCTTCATATCTCTCTGCAGTTTTCTGAAATTGCATGGACTCAGTCTCCGCCACTTCAATTGCAAAAATAACGTACGATGGAGTATATGACACAAGCAACCTCCCTGTAGCCTCTGTGTCGTGCGCTGCATCTCCATTGTTGTCCAACTTTTCTGTGGTTGGCGGTATACCGAATTGGCCCAACGTTGCAGGTGGATCTCTCGTAACATCGCTTGGTGCTGAACTTTGCGGAACTTGTTGGGCTCTCACCTATAATGCAACAGGTAGAAGTGTCGCAGTATGTAGAGCTTTGAAACTTTTATTTTCTTCGGATCTTAACGAGATGAACAGGTTCTCCTCATTGATTCCGCGAGCCCAGGTTTTAACATAGCGGAGTCAACAATGAATAATTTGACGAACGGAGAGGCTGTGGACCTGGGGGTCATATACGCAGATGTCGAAGAACTCCCCGATCTGAGTGTGGGATCGTTTCAGCTAATCCCCTCTTTTTGAACGTTGAGACATGTATCACTTTTGGAATGCTTAAAAAATGGACACAAATCGGAGGGCTGGAGATTATTTTGGCCATTGGCCGGTTTGAGCATCAACTCTGAAGCAATATTTTAGAACTTACAGACCATTTGTAGGATACAACGAGCCTTGAGAAGTATTCTACATGAAGTGATGCGTTCTGGTGTTTGCCTACGTTGATTTCGATTCCTGGTTTAAAGCGTTTTCTTTATTGAGCGTACGAAGTCAGGAGACCCTCGGGCCTCATCCAATTTAGTATGGGGACTGTACATCTATCCACGGAGAAAAACCTTACATTCATAGAGGAAAGCTATTATATCTTTGGACATCTGTAATTCCTGAAACCCTCGCTAGACAGTTTGAGTATACAATTGAATCACCGTCCTCTTTAAGAGGTTGATGATCCCTCAGGCTTTTTTGTATATCTGGTTTGTGGCCTGTCGAATCGAATATTGTAATTAATCATGTCAGGTTAACTAAGAGGAGATCTGAAGCAAAATAATAGGAAATACAGACCAAGGAAGTTGATGTAAAAGTTCAAAACTCGTGCCATACGTTCCATGACTTTCAAATTGTACCACTCCTGTGCACTAATAATCAAAGATTATATTATGAAAACAAAATCAAAACTTGACTTACTAGGCAAAAGACTGACGCTTCCTATAGTCGCCTTTTTTAACTTGCTAAGACTTGTTTATGTGAACTGCGTTGCTTCGTATACTGTGTTCCGAACGCGCCCAATTACGCGTCTAGCCCAATTCAGTGTTAACTTTCCAAATCGACATATTGAATGGTCAGCTCACGTCGTTTCATTTCCTATCCAATAACCATGACCCCAATAGCATTCCATATATAACGACCAGAAGTCAGAGGAGGTCAATCAATGACAACGACAACCCCTTCAACTGTTTCATCGCCCTACATCCCTATTTCCGTGTGTTCAAATCAAATTCAAATCATACCTTTCGTCATTAATCACAACAAATCTAAGAAAACCTAGTCGTTTAGGCGCTCCGACGCGTCTTTTAAATCACTTTGTTGAACCGCGCAGAAGGCTGAAGCCACAATGTGCATGTTTGACATGATATCCACTCCTTCCCTTCATACTAGGGAGAAATTCGACAGGAGATCACCCGTTGACGTGTTGACATTTACAACGATGAAGAGGTAGCTAGGGCTTTGTGGTTTTATGAAGAATTTGGCAAAGGCGCACTAGGATCTGATCAGAGACGTTTAAGCGAAAACACCATGCCAGCTCAACACCAACAGAGTTCATTTGTTTATCTGCAAGCATCCGAGGGAAAATCCGCAGCCTCCGAGTTCAAAGTTATTGAGATTTAGCTTTTGAATTTAGGGCTTCAGACCGACTCCAGTCATTGCAGCGAATTTTCATTGATTTGGAAAAATTACATTGAGGACTTGTATACGCAGAACATGGGTAGGGATAGTCCTCACCCTTCATACATACATAATACGGGATTGAATCTAACTTTAAAGCATTCAATCTTGGTTGTATACAAGAACACGTTTGTGTTGAAGGAGGTCAAGAGGCTATCAGGCTGATGGTAGAACAAATATGTACAAACAAGCAAGTTAGCGCCCAAGTGTCGTTGTCGCGTAGTTGTTGTATGACGATAGGTTTGAAGCTCGCAATTGGAGTCAACTGTCTTCGAACTTTGACATCTTCAGGCTTTCACCTTCAAAACTCAAAATGCTTATTGCGTTATAAGCACGAAAGTAGTCACGATCGGCCTCCAGAGATTTGCACGGGTGAGCTTTTCAGAACCCATTTTTCTTCCTGTATTTTCACTTTTGTTTTGGGAATTGTCAGTCAGATATCAAATCCGGTGAACATCCTAATGTAAAAGATAACAAAAGAAATTTCCAGCAAAATCGCCTCCAAAGTCTCAACAGCCAAAGCCGACACCGAAGAAAAAGCTTTACGTTCCTCCTAATATCATTCTATTGTGCGCTGTTTTACTGCCATTCTTTCACCTGATTTTCTCACATCTTTTTTTGACAGCCACAGCCCTGAATCTGCGCTCTCTCTTCGTGCCAAGAAAATACTTGAGGATGCTCAATTTGCATTTCCAAATACCAGAAGCAGGATAGGCACCCCACTTCCCTGAAGTTAACTATTCACGAGCGCTTACCCACCGTTGACGAGGTAAGGTTTGTCGTTCTGGCATGCTCAACTAATCATTCCCGCTTTCTCATAGATTCGGGATACATATTTTCTCCTTGAAGATCAAGATCAAAGCTGGTCAAAATTTTTAACGCTGCACTCTTCTGCTTTCCACACATCCAACAAATGCAGCGAGTATTTTGGAGATCGTGCAGAAGTATCGTGAACATAAACTTATCAGTCCTCAAGATTACGAAAAATCCTCCTCTCCTAAACTCACAAAGCCTGCAGACGAAGAAGATCCCGCCGACGAGTCCTTATTTGACATCAAAGCTGTAACCCTTCCTCCAACACATTCTCTCTTCGGTACAGAATGTTTCTCGTGGCCAGTCATATTATGGAACTCGAAAGTTGCTCAGGTTGCCCCTGGGTGGCGAGCGGTTACCAAACAGCTATACAAGTATTCTCGTATTCGAGATGGTATTCTAAGCCCAGAAGAGCTTCGAGAAGCAAAGGAAGAAGCCAAAGAGAGGGCCCTTCAGGAAAGGTGATCAACCCTGAAACTTGAAATCGCTTCGAAAATTCTGACTTGTTTTCTTCTTTGAAGAATTAAGGAGAAACTGAAAGCTCGAGAGGTATCTCCAGAGGAAGGTGACACTCTCAGGTGGTATAATGAGAGTAGTGGCACACGAAATCGCTAGCAATACATGATGATGAATTTTTATTATCTCCTCGCTCTTCAACGCTGTTCTATGGGTATCTTAAGGGAACTCGCGCTCAATGCTCTTTGAGTTGTTGCTACATCTCAATCTTCCCATCACAGTCTGTCCGCGTTTATGACCTGGGAACATAGTCTTATTTTTACGAGGAACATTAAGAATTACCCAACACCTTGTCTTGGCATGGGTTTTGCGATTATTTATTACTTCCGAACAACACCACTACGCAGACCTCGGAATGAATCGCCCCGACTTCTACGCGTTCTCCTCCCGCCAAGCAATAGCGGTGTCGCGGTAACCAATATATCGGTTGGCCTTAGCGTTCAGTTGGTCGTTAACGTGATCCCTTTTCTCTATTTATTCGTATACATTTCTCTATAAACTAATTGTTCATTTTATCGGAAATGTTGGACCTTACAGGGGAACTTTGCATTCATGCAGCTGTTAAATTGAGAGGTTTACAGGCGGAACAAAATTTCGCCGATATCATCATTTCTTCCAAAATCAGCGCAAAAAGGAGGAAATCCTGGATCATGCATTTCTGTTGATTATCTTTCAAAGGTGTTGAACTGCCAAGCTGTTCCTGTTTTCTTCCCGCCCTCAGCCACATGAATACTGGATTATTATACTATCCTATCTAAAGATACTGCGTTCTGAAGGAAATCAGTAACATGTATCCGGCGTGCATCTGTAAAAGCTAAAACCATTTGCACCATTGGATCCCATTCAGTGTCACTGATACAGGCGATGACACCAGGCAAACCAAACTCAAGGATGGATGGCCTCATGCAATTCATGATCTCCCTACCTTACGATGACAGCTACATACATGGAACACCGGCTGCTACCACATAATAGATGGGTGTCCTCGCGTCTATTTTACAACTGTTCACACAGATGTCTAATAGAACTTTGTTCATTTGGTTTAGGCACACATTGGTAGGACACAGTCGGAAACTTACGACCCAATACACAATCGTGTTTCTCCCGACTCCGATTGATGCGATAATGTTCGACGAGGTGTCTAGACTTTCACTAGGGACCATTTGGAGGAGAAGCGTTCGTTCGTTCCTTCATGAACTTGAATATGGAAGCTGAAGCCCCTGATCTCCTATCGGGGATCTATCGTCTTTCATATTCAACGCTAAACGACAACGACAGTGCCCGCGATTAAACAATGTCAACGGATGAACACAGCATTTATCACGGAGGAATACAGCTTACAAACCCGGTCTCGATCAGTCAAATCCCAATTCGATTTTCCTATTCATAGATAAACGTCCATGCTGTCTGGGTTTGGTCGTGCGGTGCCTGAAGCTTTTGTCAGGAAAATTACCGGTACCGATGGGCGGTGGTGGCATCAGACATTCATCGACAAATTCACTGACTGTCTTTATAAATACCTCGATCGACATAGGCTCATATATAGTTGAGCTAAGCACACGTTACGCTTACCCACCGGCTACAGTGTATAATTGTCCAGGCGATGGGATTTCTTCTTCGGTGATATGTGTACGAAAACGGTGTACGAAAGGCTGACCTGGACTCCCGGAACCGGCATCCGCACATGATGCGTTGTACATACATACATAAGTATTTATATCAAACGACAAAGCTGATTTCTAAATGAAATTAAAAGGAGGCTGTGCGGCGTATAAATAGCGATCGCATTTTAATCGATTATCTACTAGTACGACGGGTGATAAGACAAAGAGAAGAAGCGTGATTCGATGTTCCAGACCAGTGGACGAATCGATGTCATTGTTGGCCTCGCCTCGCCTTACCCTGTTTGCCGGGATCCGTTTAGATCCTGTTCACGTCAATACGCTGGATTCTCGGACTCGTCGGTCCTATTGCCAATTTTGTGAAGAGTTTACTCACAGTTTCCGAAGCCCGTTACCCCTTCAGGGAGAAATCATATCCCATTGGCAGTTGTTGTATCTTTCTTTCGGGGTAAACCGCTGAGCTGATGGAGATTCTGCCCATCATAATTTCGATAGCTTTTATCTTTCTTTAACAAAACAGCAGCCATTCATGCCTGATGAATAACCTAGTGCTAAATCAGTGAAAATAATGTGGGATGATAATAATAGTCCCATTGATAATACAAGTAAGATGAATTAATGATACAGATGATTCACATCAATGAAAAAAGAAGAACAAGAAACGATACAGCGGTTTGTTATACCAAATGGAGTCCTCATTCACCGTCCCAGACATAATCACGTAAACTATTTTGCCACCAAATAATTTCGCCCCCTGGACCTTGTTCGTCTCTGATAACGTCGCCAGTCTCTTCAACAGCTTCAATCATTTCAAGTGTTAAAGTATTGGTAATGTTTTCAGACATCGCTACGTCCATTGTACTTTGAGGTCCTAAAGAAGTAAGCCGAGACACGAGGCGGTTCGAGAAAGTGGACGTGGAGTAATGCGGGGTGTGAAGGGCCTTTAATCCCGACCGGAAGGTCCGCAAGTGGATCGGGGGATTCGTGACCATGGGTAAGTAAACCAAACACATTAGCATTGTTTCGGGAGGAAGTAGAGCTGCGGAGATAAATATATATAATTAGTGAACGGAAGACAAAAGAGTGTTTTGAAAGAGCGGATGGATGTGAACGGGAGAACGATACGTACCCACACCTCTGGCGCGGTTCCATCTACCCCAGATTTCGTCAAGACCTACAATTCCTCGATCGTGCATTAGTCCTTCGCGATCCGACTGTAACAATATACTTCCTAGCTCCTTTGCCAGCTGTTCAAACCATTCACGTTCATTCTTTGCCATATCCGCTGTTATTGCCGTTGACTGCAAGCCCAGCTGAGAAAGTGATGAGCGAATGAATTTAGCCTCTTCTGGCTCATCCGATACAGCTCCAGTTGCCAATTCTGGATGTAGTGCGCTTAGCCTGGCTTGCTGCTCCTCTTGCGCGGTGAGCTTCGCATTGAGCGACGAAGCGAGTTCCACCATATCTCTCGCTTTTACCATCAACGCTTCCAAATCATTCAGGGCTTCATGCAGCGTATCGTTCGCGGCCTTGGCATTTTGTTCTACGTGCTGGAGAATCCCGTCTAAATGTCAAATTTCCAAGGTATCAGACTCTTTCCAAAAAGAACGGACACAAAGAGTTCCCGTGCCAAGTTTGTTGTTGTTGTACTCACGTATGCCTGTTTTAGTCTGAGCCGTGGAGTCTATCCCATGATTTGATGCTATACGCCTAAATTTAGCCTATCAAATAATAGATCATTTCTCAGGAAAACGCCGAGGCCAGCAATCAAGGGGGAGAGGGATGAGAACAGTACCTCCCACGCCTTGCCCATAAGCGTCCTTTTCAAAGCTGCGTAAAAAGGCTTGTCACCTCCTTTGCGAAAACTTAGTTTAATAAAATCTCGGCCTTGTCCTTCGGAGTTGGCAGGAGTTTCAGGGCGAGAAGTAGGAGCTGATTTGAGAGTACGAGAATGTTGAGATTGAGTTTCCAAGGGTGTTCCGCAGATCTCGCATGCGCGGAGAGATGGATGGTTCAAAAATGTACAGGCTGTGCATGGTATTGGATCCTGTGTTGTTGGTGAAACAGCGCTAGTGGAAGCAGACATGGCCTGCGGAATGTTTCCAGAATAAACGTTCTCTTTTTGTTTCGAGGTGGTGTTGGTGATAGCCACCGTGGACTGACGGGTGACTCCACAGAGATTACATTTGAGAATGGCCGTGCTGCCGAGAATTGGGGGGTTCTTGTAATCGCAAACATCGCATACCCAACTTTCTACACGATCAGCGCTGTTATGGTTCTCGTTGCTCGAAGATGCAGAAAAATAGATTGTGATTTTAGGCGATGACGTAAGAAAGCCGGTATAGTAATCTGTCTGTGATACAGAAGCAAGACTGAAGACTATTGAATATTGGTCGGGCCTAACAGAATCGACGTAAATGAGGCGATGGGTGGTAACATGTACTGTCCCCGACTGGTGGTCTAGCGACTTTTGGTTTCTGAAATAAACCAAAGATCCGGTACAGGGAAAAAAACAAAAGTAGTCAAACATTTCACGTACCCGTCATATAGTCCAACATTATCTTGGGCAGCAACGACTGACTCGTCTTCGTAGAGGAGCACTTGGACTGGCAAACTGCCATCGAACGGTCGTGCCAGACGTTGCATTTGGGACAAAGCTCGGGAGGTGGCCGGAAGAAATCCTGTTGATTTGAAATCATAATCCCAGGAGTATCTGTATCTACGACTATCCTGGAGAATATCCGGGATCATCTCTGAGATCTGCTTACGTGAGCTATTTTTCCCGATGCCCGTCATGGTTTCATGTTTTGCAAGATGTGAAGAGGATGATTGGACTGGGAATATATCGCTAGTGGGAGAATTGGATCTCTTTCTTAAACTCCAAGGCTCCACACCTTCTCTCTCTCGGGACCTCCCCCTTCCTTTCTCTTTTGACGTCCTCTTCCTCTTCCCGGGTCGTCTGGTGTGAGTGCATTATGAAGTATGGTCATTCCTCTTCGCTGTCCGATTCTGTCAATTTTGAAGCATTTTGTAGATTTACACTCTTCTTATCGCTGCTATCGTTGTCTTCGTTATGGGATCTATCAATTGCCGTGCTTTTGAACAACACCTATGATGATTCCAGCCCGGCAATTGTTTATCAACCCGCCTCACACTGGTTTTTGGATGGTAGTTCTGCGTGTTTACAGTGTCCTAATCCCGACATGGCAATGAATCATACGTATCACTTCGGAACGCACTTTGTACCCCCAGACGCAGACGACGGTCCAGCGGACACTGCTGTAACAAGTTCCACTACCCAAGATCCTGACGCAGGTCCTAACGACGACGCAAATGGGCAACCAGATGGCGACGAGCACAATGGTGGTGATAACGGTGGAATGGATGGAGGCGGGAAGGGTAAAGGTAAAGGAGGAGGAAAGAGAAACTTCAGAAGACGTTTGCAAAGAAGGGATGATTCAGATGATCCGGGCTTTGTTGACACACCCGTCAATGCAACTTTAACATTCAATGGTATGTTTCTTATTATTCCATTCCACTTTCTCTCTCTCTTTGTCTCTTCTCTTCTTGTCGTTTAATGCGAAAGAAAACAGGGACTGGTGTTTACGTTTACTGCATCATACCCGTTCAAAGGGGCAACGATCCCACCAACCCTTTCGTTACGAACATGACGTTTACCCTCGACGGAGTGGCCAAAAACTTCACTCAGACATATCCCACAAGCGCGACACCGCAGTTCAGCTTCTCTCAACTGGTCTTTTCGAGCTCTGATCTCACTAATGAAGAACACACCCTCGTGATCAGGCCTCTGCTTGGCTCGATGATCATGCTCGATTCTATCAACATTACGGCCGACAGCAGCGATATTTCAAGTCAAAACAACACCAGTCCAACTGCTTCCTCCTCAAAGTAGGTATTTTTCGTTCGTTCCCTCAGGAACACCAAACGTGCTTATTATTCATAAAACGCAAAGGAAACCCACCAAAAAGGACGTGGAAACGTTCGCTATTGCTATTGGGTCTACAACTGGTGTTCTAGCTGTCTTATCGTTCATTGTAGCAGCAAATATCTATATCCGTCGCCGACGTAGCGCCAAACGAGAAAAATTACGCGAAGCTCAGGAAGAATCATTACGCCCAGAAATGCGCGGTCCGCAGCCATTCGTACCTCGCTACTTCCCAGGAACTACCATCACCTCACAATCACGGTCACGATCACAATTGCAATCAAGCAATGTATCGGCTTCACTGGCGGTTGATTCCAGTGTTAGTCGAAGGAGTAGTCAATCTTCGCTCGGACCATCTCATGGATTAAACTATCCGCTCGCACCCGAAATC
The DNA here is from genome assembly GCA_027605045.1 of Phallus indusiatus. Classification (NCBI taxonomy): domain Eukaryota; kingdom Fungi; phylum Basidiomycota; class Agaricomycetes; order Phallales; family Phallaceae; genus Phallus; species Phallus indusiatus. The sequence continues at coordinate 151,231 of JAQFWX010000079.1, forward strand.
CCTTCTTATTCATCCGTTGCACCTCTATTACTGAAATACGACCCCCACTTCCTATTTCTATTGCTCTACGAGCACCCGTTGTGCGGTTGCTCGACAACGACGACGACGTCGTTCCCCCGTCCTACCAAGAAGTAGGGCAAACGGCTCTCTTATCCTCGCCAGTCTTCGGCACACAACCAGCTCCTTCATTTACGGAGCTACCTTCTCCCACGCGGCACCCACTGATATTATCTTCTTCTGAAGTCGCCTCTTTGGAAGATGATCCAGAGACAGAGACAGAGACAGAGACAGAACCAATTACTCATCTTGCCTCGCGTTTGTCAGGCATTCCGCTGATCATCGAAGATGATAGCGATGCAACAACGCCCGAAAGAACAGCGAGCTCGATATCATTACACAGAACTAGATCAAATACCGGTGATGGGCCACCAAGATGAACTTCTTTCTGGTTGGCAGGCACCATTTCCACACACGCACGTCGATATCTCGTTGATTCGTGTTCTTAATTTCTTATTTTGTGTATTTAAGTACGTTCTATTTCCTCCAAACAAACGTCTCCAACGCTCTTTATATCAAAATATCTTCTAATCGCCGCTTCTGTTCTGCTCCTATCCGAACTCTATTGTAGTATCCCACAACCTTTTCTTGCCTGCATGACATCTCCGCATCGATCTAATGTACACGGACTGTTTTAGATGAGATCTAGAAAAAAAGAACAAAACATTGCTTATGCGAACGAAAAGAAAATGTTCCGAGAAGGACCTAAATCGTCCCCCCACGGGTCGCGAAATATTAGACCGCGTCCACCCCGGACCACCGTATCCGAAGACATATAGCACCTCTACGATTCGTCTACTTATATGTGCCCAATCGTGTTTTTATCATTACACAGGTGTCATAAGAATGGGTCAGCTTGTCGACCTTGGGCCCCCACGCAGCCTGCTTCTCATTGGCCAACCCGATGCTGCGGTCCATATTAAGAGCCACAAGCGCGCCCCTGTGATAATCTAAGCTAAATTGCGTACAGGTGATGATAATGCTCGGTCGTCTGTTGGAGGACACGCCAGTCGGCACTGCTTGTCGTCGGGGCTTGTTGAAAAAAGCGTCAAAATTAAGGTAGCCAATCTCGCTTTTCTCATTTGATCTCTTTGTTCATGAAAATTGTTCAACTTCCTTTTTGGGTCGTCGAATGAATTAACAATGTCAATTTGATGGATTATGCAATGCCAATATGCCATATCAGATTTCGTCGTGGTTGAAAATTAGGTGAAGATACTGATGTTAGCGTTCTGTATGTTTTTTTCTTTTCTTAGACCAGCCTACGGGAGAAGACCTAATTGCACTTTTACACAGAAAATCACGATTCTTTATGTCTGATGAGCTGCCAGTTTCCTAACTTTATGGTCAGGCTACACCGTGCATCAACGATGTTTGATTCATATTCAACCCGGTCCCAAAGCAAGGGAAATTGAGCTACAACGGTCTTTTAGTTTTCTTTTCAAATGGATGATTGGGCGAATGGAGATATTTCTAACTTTGACAGTTGAGGATATTCTTCACGAACAACAAGTCCCTTCAGCTCCGGATACTTTACTATTATCAACATCACGGTATCATTGTTTGGATCATCGACCCTATTATAAACTAATACCAGCACCACACTTCGGGTAGTCGTTTGATATTATACACTTGCCTGACCATCGACGATTCCATATAGAATAGGCACTGGACTCAAAATAACACCGGCTGTCACTGGCTGCCAACGTGCCAGTGTAACACTGGTTTACCGATCGCAGCAGCAGCTTTACGAGAGGAACTTTTTTTCTTCCAGGAATGCTATTCCAAGTTGTCGCTAACAAGTCTAGACGACATTTGGCAACTGATCGGATATATGAAGGGGAGAATAAGGCTTCCTTTGCTTCTTCAGCGGACGATCCACGGAGAAGGTCAACTTGGCGACAGTTGAGCTCCATCGGCATCTGGAGCTCAAGATGGAACTTGAAGACCCCCGGTACAATCAGAGATATGAACACTGAACACTGAGTCCATATATCTGACTCGACGTGGTTTCAAAGACGCCGTGCTATAGCCTGCCGTGTCACCCAAACAATTTTTAGGTGAGATATAAACTCCTCTTCGGAATTGAACGAATCGAAGAACTAAAAGAGGAGGGCCAGGTTTCACGCAATGAAGAACACTTGCGCCTCCTTCTATCAACAAACAATAAATTACTGTGCGGTGTTCAAGATATTGCCAAGACTTTCCTCCCAATCTCGAGAAAGAGGTTCGCATCGCAACGCGATTGACACTGATAGACAACGCCGCAGCACTCAAATTTCTGCGCATTCGTATCTTTCCACGGAGAGGTTTGATTCCGATCGATCAGCCAGTGAGATCAGTGACAATGCGCATCGCAAAAGCACTATCTGATTAGACTGATGAATTTCTTCCATTAGAATCAACTAAACCAAAGCGCAGCCTCACTAGAACCCCAGAAAAATGTTTTAAAAGACTGACTGCCACTTCAGCATTTCCGTGTCAATGGTGCCACTGTTGGCGACCTTCTGTTTTTCCTGAAGTCCTTTATAAGTTGAACAAGCCGAAACTTTCTCCGAAAATATGTTTTTACAATTAGTCCATTGACAGTGTTCCTGACCCATTTGAATTAGTTTATGTCCGAGACCATTCATTCTTCCGAGAAATTAATAAGGTGGCATTTGAGCAGCGTCGCCTCCGTTCACCTTCCCTAAACACAATATAATCTGTAAACACAATTGTTTAAAGTCTATTTTGGATTATATAAAAATATCAAGGCTTATTGGGTAGCAATATGTATCGAATTCAGGCCTCACACGAGCGGACCGCGTTGACAACGCATATCGACATCTCCGGAGAAATGAATGCCTGCAATATTGCCGTTTTGTCTTGGCTCAGGTCTGCATCTCAGATTTGTCAGAGAATGTAAAAATATACCACAGCCACTAAAGTTGCACTTAGCACGCTAGAAGCTATTCGGTCACACAGCACCAGTGTCCCCGGAAGAATGAAGAGAAACACCAGCAAAAGACGTATGTTATTGAAAGTTCATAGCATCATGATTTTACAAAAAAATCCAACTCCCGCTGCGAAACTACCAAACTTCAGATCGGCGCTTGACACCCAAAAGAAGTAGCCGAACCAGTCCTTTTAAAGGTCGCGATTATACCTTCAATAGAAGAGAAGGAACCTAATCCGGCAGTTGCAAGGGCAGCCATTCCAAGGAATATGTTCAAGGTGTTGAGCCACCACCGCCTGGAAAATCCTCTCCTCCATCGGGACCAGTTCCTCCACGTGTCGTGTCGTAGCTCATTGACGTCAACACCTGGTGTATATTCAGGTTGGCCTCGGATGGCATCTCGCTGGATTATGAAGCCGGTGTATAATATAGGCGGGAAGGTATATGAGAATTGAAGGATACACAGTGCAGCTAATGTACATTAGAAACCGTGTTTTGTTCTGAAAGATAGCACTTACCCACTAGACCTGTTCAATATACGAGGGTTGGTGAGTTATCCGGCATACCCGAAAAACACTAATACTTACTGCTGACGTTGGAAATTTGGGGAATGGATGATGAAATAATAAAAGCAAGGATCCAATAGGAAATAACCAGTACTGTCCACAGGATTCGTCCAGAGCGGCTAAGCAATTTAGGTCCATGGAAAAGATCTTCCACAATAGTAGCATAGACAACCTGAAAAACCAACCTTCAAGAACAACGGCTGATAAAAAGACATCATAACTTACCTTTATTCCTATATTCCCGTAGAGTGCACCGACAATTAAACCAGGGATCAATACAAGAACATTTCCGGCTGTCTGGAGGCCGAATTTAGATATTCCTTGATTCGCGGGATTGATGGTAAACTGTCCTTGAAATGCATATACGTAAATTCCGAATACCATATAGATTGTGACAATAACAAGCTATATACAAGACGAAGAAGATAAATCGTCAATAATCAATCGTGTCCACAGCAAGAAAGGTAGTGCTCACTTGTGCACAGATCATTGCTTTCCAGAAATCAAATGGACGCTTCATTTCCGCCATGAGCTCAATGAAAAGCATAGCACCCCTTTCTCAGAGATGAGCTATGGATCACCTTGATTGGGGATGTGCACATACCCATATGAAACAACCTTGAATGAATTTTAGTACCCAGTCTCACTGAAATAACTTCTTAAACATACTATTTGCATTACACCGACCAATTGAGGGGCAAACGGCTGGTTAATAATTGCCTTGACGATAACAGGGCCGGGGGATACACCATTTTGCACCATGGCGGCGAGGAAGTTCGGGGAGAATGAGCAATCGCAGCCCTATCAATCACAGTCAATATAGAAACCATTTTGATAAATATCGACGTTACATCGTTAGAATAATTGCCAGAATGTTGATCCATATGGCAGAATGGGCGACAACTGTTGGTGAAGCTCAAACGGTGAGATGATATGCGTCGGTGATATACCACATACTTCCAAAATTCTTAAGGGATCTAATTTGACCTAGACACATTCCCAAAACCATCCAGATAACTGTGAGAACCGAGAAGCAAACCTAGGATAATTTTACGTGTAGTTGAAGAAAATAAAATGAAGCAAGGATACGTACACGACCCTTCGTAATTTGTGAAAGACCTTGGGCGTTTCTGCAAGTAATAAGAACATGAATATATTATGCGAGAAACTGAGTAAAAACCAACGGACGCAATAATGATCAATGCAACTAGAAATATTAACTGAAGACATTGGAGGATATTGACAAAATGTCGGGCATATTTCCCGAAAATCCGACCCGTTAGGTCACTGTATGTTTTGATAGGGTATTCGTACGAGTCAAGATTGATATACATATGCCATAATTGCAGGCCGGCGTAGAAAGCGATAATACCCAAGGAGACGTTGAGCAAACCACCGGATACGATTCCTTTTCGATACAAACGCATCATAAACCAAAATCAAATTGCGCGTTTAGATTGGTTAACTAACCGACTTGCGAGAACGCCCAGCCAGTGGAGAAGGGTCCGAGGATACTATATAAAGTTAAGTCAGGTCAGGATACCAGATATCGAAATCAAGGCCGAAGTACTCCGTCGTGATAAGATAAAATACGCTAACCCAAGCCGCAGTACGAAACGCACGTTGAGCCATTCGTTTTTCCTCCTCGGATACGGTACTAGAAAGGTGCGGAATGTGCCTAGACGACGGTTTCTCGATATCAATGTCAGAGTGAATTTCGCTGCCAGAAGTTGGGGGTTTAGGGGCAAATATTCTCGTCATGAAGGTATTCCTTTGAGCCTCAGGGACATTGAACATATCATCTTCTCTCAAGCGCTGCAAAGCCGCATAGTGAAGCAACGCTTCAAAACTCGGTGTTCCTGAAAGACAATCTATGCATTCTGTGTTTTCGAGATTGCTAGAGAACTAAATTTACCTTCTAGTACAACAACCTCTGCACTGTCGCCGACATTATCGCCTTTGTTGGTAGAGTTGTCATCAGTCTTGAAAGTATCGTTCAGACTGTTTGTCATGTCAAAAAAGCTTGAGAGGGATCTGACCGTTTGTACCACGATTTATATCCAAAAGTCATGTGCCCGTAACGTTTGTACGTGTTTAATGTGATTGGTGTGCCGGATCTCATATCTGAACAAGTTTCAAATTATGAGTGGCTATCGAATAACAGGTGGCCAATGTTCCTTCACTATTCCTTTATCGCCATTCGTTTAACGTGAAATCGATCTAACAATTGACGCTTCTGCCTGTATTCGAATTCCCGAGCAATGTCATGTCGTAACTGATAATCGATGCGTCTTCCTCTGCTAACAGGGTCCTCGTAAGCCCTTAATATATTAAACGAATATTTCAAACACACTGGTTTACGCGTCTCACGGCGTCAACTGGGATGACAGAACTTTAATCGTGAATTTGCTTATTCCATTTAGTGAGATCGCGTGAGATGAACTGAGACGATAACTCATTACCGTCGAATGACCGCACCTTTTTTACTATCTCCGGCAGCTCGGGTAGTTTATGATGCATTTGGTTAACCCACCCTGCGAACTTATACTCCAAAGGGAGGGAGGTCTAGTCCATCGAATTGCTGAAGCCCGTTACAGCTGCTAGTGCATCACCTGACGGAAGCTCGTCCAATGACAACAATGCAACTTTTATTCGTATTCGGCATTCTACTAAGAAACAGACAAACGCATAAGCCAAAAATCCTCGGTATGGAAGGAACGGACAAATTCTTACCCGGATATCCATTTGTTTTGAGTGTGAAAGTGATATTGCTTATGAGCGCCCGATGTTTCGGGGGCTCTCGATGTTCGATTCACGCGTTGCGCAGGTTGTCTGCTATTTTTACTTTAGACATTGATAGTCCGTCAGTTGAATTGTCAACGATGCGAATTTGATTGCTTACCAAATGACTAGATAGGATGAGAACTATTTCTTGGCGAACCGAAGACAAGAAGAAGCACGATGTATCAGCGGAAAGCTCCCACCATGATCTACCACGGTAGTTATGCACTTAAACTAAGAGTCTGCCGTCTGTAAATCACATACTTATGCAGACTTATTAACTTGAGGGCAACCGTGAATAAATATGGTAAGGAATGCATGATTGAGGTGGATGAATTCACATGTTTCCCCTGTCATCGCGTCATCAACACGCAGATTGTTGCTCCAGTTAGGCTAGGTTAGGCTGTCGGTTCCTTCAATCATGTGCACCGGTTTTTGCCGTAATAAATTCGTGGGAGTAAGACGACACATTTGAAGGTAAAAGCTTGTAGAAGTAGGTCTGTGTCTGTGTGAAGTCAATTCAAACCGTCTCCACTGCGAAGAGACTCTTTAAGGTAACACTCGTGACAGTGACGACCGTGTGACGTTGACATTGCGCCGGAAATTCGCGGAGTCCCAAATCACACAAGGATGGCTTTCAGATTTCACCGTGGTTTGCCAAACATTTCCATTTTGCATGTCTATTTTTTATTGCTTTGATTCCCACTGACTTTATAAGTAGCCATTCGCCTGCTTCTCCGCCCTCTCTTCAAGCACTCAAGCTCCTACAAGCAGCAAAGACTGGACCTTATCCTCCGTCTTCCAACAAATCACTTGAGTTCGATCTTGAAGTTGTTGAGGATACACCAACAGCAGACCAACTCTCCACTATATTAAACTATACCAAACAATCTTTTGGATCATTGCTTTCTGCTCATCCTTCCAGCTCGAGCCCTTTGTCCGAACGACCAAGTACGATTAGAGCACTGCATGACGTCTTTCGCAAGTATCCCAAAGCAATGAAATGGCCTGTGGTTGTAAATTGTGAGGATCTGGCCTCTTGTTAATCAATCTATCAGCTTACTTTACTCCAATGACAGGGGATGATGGACAGGTAGCAGTTGGGGATGTAGAGGGTGTCAAGGGCATCTTAGAAAGCTTACGTCGCAAAAGAGACGGTGAAGAACCGGGCGAACCAGAAATCCAGAACCCAAAAGGATGGTTTAGTTGAGAGATGAGAGATAATGTGTGTAATGGTTTCACTGTACTTATAAATGGACAATAGGATTGAGCTTGTGTACAAATCAGATGCCGGTATACTCAGATCGACTAAATCCACACTCTGCGTAGAGACCGCTCATGGAACATCAGCTCTTCGATTTACTTTCATATTTCCGTCGAATATGGTTCCAAATCAATGTAATTTTTTTGACAGATACGGAATTTTGAAACCTTGTAAAGGCGTGTATAACCCGTGCTTATTGTCCTTCAGGTTTCCTAAGTCGGACCGTGGACCTTACAGAAACACAATGTGTATTATTACAAATACAGAGCGGTGTTTGTCTTGTAACTAGGACTTAATCCCATAAGTGTCGAAGTTGCGAGAGGTGTGATAATATGGGCCAGGCTGCCTGGGAATTCTTCTCATCGGGCGCAGGTATACCAATAATCCAGGAAGCGTACATATGTCTTTCTCGTAGGTTGAAAGAGGTAGAATGGAAGAACACTTTGCGTTTGTTTTCCAGATTCGCTATGGGCAAGCTAAAGCTTGAAACGAATATTCATTATATTGTTACATACGCTACAGTGTACTCCACTCATTACATTTAGATGTGCCCCATAACCAGCAAATAGCAATTAGAAACATAGAAAAAGCGACGAAAGTTAGACGATCATATATATAGATATATGCATGCACAGGAGGAACGATAGAGAGCTGTATTAATCTTCACACATGCAACTGAATGTCACTATGGCCCTGTCTTAGGAAGTCAACACAGCGACGTTTTTCGCAGCTGTGGCGTAGTTAAGATGGAATGTAGTGACTCAATGTTTTCCAAACGGACAGTTACTATACACTCATGTTGTGAATAACAATGTTCCGTTTGTCCAGAAGCATACGAGTTGATTAAATTGCTGGTCATCGTGAGGATCAGCTCATGCATGTGGAATCGAAGAGTTTGCCAAACGTACTGTTTATTCAATGATGCGTATGCATGCGGAGCTTGTCTACATAGGTCTCAGCAAAAAGGTGTTGTTTCCGTGATCCCCAAAAACGATATGCCCATCGGTCTGTCCAAAGTCGGTTGGATGGTTTCGCGTGGACAGCTCGTAAAAATTCAAAAGAAAGCGACAGCCCTGAAAAGACAGATAGATACATGAGGAAACAGGAGAATTCAAATCATTAGCACTTACGCAGAAGGAATAGGCCACAATACCCATCCTACAAGTGCGTAACGTAATCAGTGTAATGGACGAACTATGTTGTGAATAAGAACATACGGAACCGCCATCGAATCCAGAACATTATGAATGCGAATCAGGAGAACAGTATTGATGATGGTAATGGCTGAAAAAAATCAAGACCCAAAACTGAGATCATCGGCGTAGGCATGCTTCATGTCGAAGGTACTCACCAGTATTTCTATAAAGAGGTACAAAGTCATGTAATGTTCTTTAGAGTCGGATGGAGTCACTTACACCATAAAAAAGATCACGCCCTGTCGAAATATAGCCAAAAGCAGAGGATGATAGCGGTTCCATGAAGCAAACTCCCAGAACAATGCGGTTTCCAAAGCGATGTCGTCACGGACCTTATAGGCCGAAAACGCTAAAAGAGTGGCTACAAAACGATCGTTAAACTTGTTTTCTTCTCTTTCTCAAAGGAATGTCTTTACCTGAAAAGATGAGTGCAGGAACCCTTCATAAATGAGTATAAATTGTCCTATGAATGAATTGCAAATGTAGCTTACCAGCCGATAAGAGTGAATGTAAAAGAAGGCGTGGTCACGACGTAGACAAAACACCCAGGCACAGAAATACCAGCTGGGAGCTTAGATAGGGGAGCTATTTGTGCAGCCCTGACACCAGCATAAATCAAGAGCTGTATGCATGGCATTTGCCAGTGGACCTCAGTAACGGACAAAGATTCGAAAAGCCATAGTAGAACGAACCACTACTTCATCTAAGCCGCGGTCAATCAAACCAGCCCAAATATTTGTTTTCAAGATGTGACCACGTACTTAGGTACATTCCCAGTATAAAGCCCATTACTGTTCGCAGATTCAGAAACGAGTTAAGTAAATATGTAGAGTCCGAACCTCTCTTGTCGCCACCATATAATGCGTTGATCCTGAGGATCAGAAGGACGTTGATTATGGCTTCTTCAATCGGCAAGGTAGAGCTAAAAATCAGCGAAATATCAGAATGTGGAAAAAAACGATAATTGTATGGAACCAACCTGGTGAACCACATGATATATGCACGGCAACTATGCCCGTTTCAATTGGGTCCAAATTTATGACAAGTAAAATAATTACCTCTATCAGGGTTTGTTCAAAAGTCAGCGGGATTGTATATGAAAAGCGAGGAAGGAAAACTGACTTCGAGCGACGAATTTATGCTGAGCGACACTAGTATGTTCAAGGGGTAATAATAAGGCGTAAATGAAACGAAAGCTCTTCATTTGAGATTGAAGTCTTACTTTTGACTATTACTCTTTGAGACTTTTATTAATGAACCAAAAATAATAATCAAGCAATAAAAACCTACATGAGACTTGCCAACGCGTAATACCGAGCCATAATGTACAAGATTTTCCTCAAAGAAATTTCTCCCCTGAAACATCGGATAGAATAGTAACCGTAATGTTAAAAGAAGAGTTATGATTTTCTTACTTCCAAATGAATCTGACCTGAGGAGGAGAATTATCACAAAACATCATGATTCATGTAAAGAAACCAACCCACTTCTCGCGGCATTGTCAATAATGTATCGTATACCATGACAGTAAGTAGCGCCACTGGATGAAGTTTACAAGAGTAAATAGCATTGACCAAATAGGAAAAAAGAAAATACCTGAAACATAATTGAAAAAGCGAACCAGTTTCAAATTTTCAGCGAGGAGGTGCAGTTCAGATGCAGAAAACGACATCGTGATTTGGATCCAGGATTCTCCTCAAGGAGAGCAGATTGACCTTGACACAATTGCTCCGCCTTTTCGTTGATTCGCCAATTCTATCCAGGAAAAGCTGTCGATAAAAAAATGGATGGAGAGTCCGAACTTGAAGCGGCTTTCGCAAAAACGCTTTTCGTAGCTCGGAGAACCCGGAGACTATCCTGGCAGCCTAATCTACCCACACCCGCCCGCTTCTGGTCGCTGGGATAGTATATGAGAAAACTAGCGTTGTTTCGAAAGAATGAGAAAATTTCACCTCAATACCTGTATGGAAAGCTTCAAATTGCAGAAGGAAGGGATAGCACGTACGCGTCTACCAACGCGGTGTTCTCTGGCCGAAAAATACCAAGCTAACGAAGCTTAAATATAGACCCACAGATCAATTTAATATATAAAAGAAAATAGATTAAAGTAGCGACTGACCTCATGATTCGGACTCCAATAGACTCCGATACACGGATAAATTTTGCATGAGAGGATGGAGACAGAGGAGACAGCATGTATATGTAAGTTGTGCTTTGTTCAGCTGTCGCAAAAATTCGATACCGCGGAAACCGGAGTGAATCCGAGAATGACGAACAGATCATGATCGATCCTCAGATTTGCAACCTGGCACTCTCGCTTAAAAGGATTTTAACCATATTTAGATAAATAGAGGACAGAGCTGAGAGCCATCAACACTCTTTCGTCCGATCTCTTTAGCGGGCCTGGAGAAGGCGTAAACGCACAAAACGTCGGTCTGAGCTTATGTACAGCGTGAAATGCTCAACTTCCGAAAGTGTTGTAACTACCTCTCCATCATTCGTGAATCGTAATGGCATTATGTACGGTTGAGCAGGCCCAGGGCTCAGGAGGACTCAGGCTCCGAATTATGCCGATATAATTTGGCCCTTTGTATGAGAAATGCGACCGTTCACTGCGCTCCGGAGATCAACTCATAATTCAGGGTGAGGTGATTCTTCAGGGTGCCCTTTATCAGTCTTTTAATTTCATTTGTGTACTAAGCGCACCATCACGTCCGCGTCACACCTTGTAAAACGGCCGAACTTGGAGCGACTGGGGTCGTGGGACTCTTGCAGGCAGCCACGACTACTATGTATGCAGAAAGAAGTTTGTGATGTAGCCGCGATCAATTTTTTTTTCATCATATAACCACCCAAGCATATATGTACTACTAAAGTAAATAGGGTATAGACCAATGAGTATAGACCAAATTATTAATTTATGCTGAAGCTCGAATGACTTATTGTTGGTTAACTCGTAAAAATTTAAAAGAAAGCGACATCCCTTGAATCTCGGAATCAGCCAATGAGAATATTAGGAGTGGGAACAAAACATACGCAGAATGAATAAGCAGCGATGCTAAGTCTACAAATTGTCAATGTGACACATGCATAGGTGCCAATGGACGCAATGCACGGTACAGCTACAGTATTGATGACGATATGAATTCGGAGTATGAGAGCAGCATTAAGCAGTGTAATAACTAGTAGGAGAGATCAATGAGAGATCAATTTGAAGTATCAGATGTTCATTTGCAGACTACTGACTGGTATTTCTGGACAATAAGGTGTGAATTGCGTCAAAAGGCAAAGTGAACCAGTTACTTACACTATGTAGAAAAGTATGCCTTCTCGGAAGATACTCAAAAGTAAAGGGTGAAGTTTTCGACAGGAATTAAATTTCCAAACTCTCTGCCTCGTTGTCAAAGCTATATCGTCGCGAACTTTATATGCCGAGAATTCCAAAAGAACAGCTTCGAGGGGGGAAAAATCGGGTTTTATTTTCATTATAAAAAACACGCAGACACTCGTACCTGACAAGACAAGCGCGGGAATCCTATACAAACAATCTACTTTTGCCAATTCAAATAAGTTGTATTGCGACGTATCAAGCTGCTAGAGTGATCGTGAGAGAATGCTCGATCTTGATATATGCAAGACACCCTGGGACAGAAATATCGGCGGGCAGGGGTGAAAGTGGTAAATCTTTTCCGGCCATCACACCAGCATAGACGAAAAGCTGAGTATGCACATTGCACAATGATTAAAAATATGAAGTAAAGTACTTACCGCCACTTCAACTAGTGAAAGTCAAGTAAACTGAAAAGCCTTGAGACTGATACGACTGGCACTTACTAAGATAGATCGTCAATATGAAAAAGAGAACTGGTGATAGAGTGAACCGAAGTGTAGGAAATATGAAAAGAAAGAATCGGCCGGACCTTTTTTATTATGACCATATAAGGCATTAATCCGTAATATCAAAAGCAAATTGATCAAAGCCTCTTCTATCGATAAACAAGAGCTGGGGGCATCAATCACGACAAGAACCCAGTATTGGATCAGGTATAATCACACCTAGTGAACCAATTGAGGCAGATGCGGCAGCGTCTACTCAGCTAGATTTTGATTTGAGCGGAGCAAGATGTTTACCTCTGTCAATAAATAGTGCGGTATTTAGGACAATCAAAACACGTAAAAGCAAAAATGACTAACCTTGATCGGGATATTTCGGCTAATAGTAACTATAATAAATGAATCCGTCATTCAGCGGCATTCATTAAAAAATTGGATCACTTTTGGCTATAACCCTGTAATGTCATTATCAACAGAGAACAAGTGCTCGAAGTCCAAAAACTTACCCGACGCTTGCCAACGCGTAATATCGAGAAATGAGATACAAAATTTTTCGCAACGAAATCTTCCCTCTATGACGCCGCAGTCAACTAAATTGCCAATGAAGTAAACTAGATCGAGGGAGAAAACCAACCTCCAAATAAATCTAATCTGCGACGCGCACGTTGTCAGCAAACATAATAGCACTATGGAACTGACCCACTTCTCGAGGCATTGTCAGGATTATGTCGTAAACCATGACAGTGAATATCGCCGCTATAAAGTATTCAATACTCATAGTACGAAACATAAAAACCGAAAACGCTTGTACCTGATACATAACTGACAGCCTGCACAATCCCCAAACTTGATGACAGAGATTCCAGCTCATGAGCAGAGCGCATCAATAGCTTTCAAAGATCAAAAGAAGTATTTCTGTAGTTGTTTGTGAAACCGGTATCCCAGCGAAAGTCATTTACTAGATGTAAGTCTTCTCTTCAGCTCGAAGATCAGGCCGGGGGTATATCCAAAATATAGCTAATTTTTGACGAGCCCGCGAGTCTGCTCCGAACTGCTCCGAACTGTCCAAATTAAAATAAAAAGAAATCTTTGATAAAGGAGGGAAGATATTCATAGCAGTTGTATGTATAGGAATTCGCGACGAAAGGTGAGTGTATCCGGGTCTTGGCGGATTGACTATCGCCGTACGTGCGCCTGCCTGCCAGATTCTAATTATTCAAGGAGTAGACCAATAGGTCGTTATTCCAAAAGAAAAATAAAACTTACCCCACAGTCCCTCGCGGTCAAGTTCAAGAATATCAGGCTTGTGACGAATTAACTCAGTGACACGGCCTGTCCTGACCGAGCATCATTCTCGGTACATTTCTATTACCAACGCCCATCATCGCCTACTATCGGTTCACGAAAAAAACATGAGGTGGATGTCGTTAAAGTAAGTACATATCAGCTTGTCATCAATTTTTCAAGCTACTTCAAACTGACTATTAGCAAATCTTATATACGATTGATGCATCCTTGCGAACGATGTGAAGATTTATTACGCTCAATCAGGCAGATGAGAGTTATGAATCCTCGTTGTTCAAAGTTTGAGAAGAAAAAATAACATACAAAGAAAGTTTTTTCTTATTTTTGTGATCTTAATAAAAGAAGAATATCAAGCCGGAATGAGTCATGGAACGGGTCAAAATCAAAGAAAGATGGATTCGAGATTGTTGTACATGTGAGTCGAAGCAGTGTGGGTAATTCGACTCTGAACCAGAAGATTCAAGAAAGGTAAAGGACACTATCAACTTTATCGTTTGGTTTATTGCTTCGTTAAGATCCAATTCTGCTTCTCATTATTGGTGTTTGCCCCTAGTGTCACTGGAGTACCAGACGCAGCAGTTTTAAGTTCCCAGAAGCTTGCGTTGTCACCAGTGGCAATCCTGTAATCATCTCAGATATATTCTACGGAGGAACAAAAAAACGTACGTTACTCCAAAATCGTTGGCCCTAATAATATAGACATAGTTACCGGGTGGTAAGACTGTCATTCCGTCGGGTCCTATCCCAACCTGAGCATAGGGATTGTTCTTAGGAGAGACGGATTGAGTAGTTCCATTGTAATCTCTAATAATCCACTGCAATCCAAAGAGTGTAGTTTTTCAGCGAGGAATGAATGAATTAAATACCTTCTGAGTATCGCCATCGGTGTACGGGGTAGCAACCAATTTTCCTTGGTCACCGAGAGTAATTGCGAGCTTGTCCCCAGATCCAGAGAGGACCCTGTTGACAATCGCGTAGGTTCCGGCTGTGGGTTTAGACATGTTATGAAGGCTATCCAAGTTCTGCAGATGTGCTGAGGTGGATATCCAAGTTATTCTTTCATTTTATAGACATTTTAGAGACACCTGACGAGATGGTATTCCCTGATTCCCTGTCATTCCATGACATGAATTGCTAGAGAAGATGCTGCTTTATTATAATGGCCTTCTCAATCTGTCAAAATCTGGTTATGACCAGACAGTGGAGTTCGATAGAACCAGTCGAGGTGTATCCCGTGGCAAGATCGCATACTATTTTGTATCAGTCATCTTTTCGTGTTATAAGCGAGTATACAGTGTTATGACATTTGCATACTTCGAATGTGCCCCAGATGCGCATACACCCATCCTTCTTAATTTCCAGACAAACTACTGGGCTTCTAAATAGCCCATTCTTTGAGAAGGCAGCTATAATTGGCTTTAAAAAGTTCATTAACGGTGGCACAAATGCCAAGTATTTCACACCAATCGCCTTTTCATATTATGAGTAAATTCGGACGCAAGGCCAGGGTTTGACATTAACATTGTTTCAATGTGCTATTTATTCTTGTTTGTTTGTACCAGCTTTGGCCTTAGTTCAAGTGGCAACATCTTGCTCAAAAAGTTCAATGTTAATACATAGAACAATCTGTGCAACTCGTTCCCGCCCAGTATTAAGCTTTCATGAGAGTGATATAAGCTTGGGCTATTCATTTATAACTTGTTCTTCAGCTTCCGACGTTTCCGCCTTCTCGTCGAAATTGTGAAAAATTATCGTCCAGGGGCCAGGCTTGCCGAGCTTGCATGCGTTAGTTCTAGTACAAGTTCCGCGGAGTATGTTCACTTCGTTTAATAAATACAACATAGATATTGAACACTGTCTTACCGGCCGAGGGCTTCGTTTATCACCTTAAAAATTCGATATACTAGTAGCGATATTTGGCACTCCACTATCCGTAGAAAACGCATAGATCTCGTCATTAGAACTGAGTTGTAACATATGTGCGTTGTTATATGATGATACAAAAGGGAATAATTTATGAAGAAAACCCAGAGACTGATTACTGAGCATCATCCAAAATCAAACGTGGTACTACGTTCATAGCCATTAACTGAAGAGAAAATCAATCGTAAATTGTAAAATGGAAAAGTTTCATCACGTACTTCTTGGAATAATAGCTTGGCAGCATAGGGTATTGTCAAACGGGCCATCTGTTTGCTGCTTTTGCAATACGGACACCAGCCGTTGTACCCCATTAATCCACACTTCTGACAAGCATCGACATCGAACTTGTCAGAGGAAATCATAAGCCGTTCGAGGAGAAGTTGCGTGGCACCATATCCTATGAGACAATCACGTTCCATTTCTCCTAGCCGCAGACCACCTTCGCGAGAACGACCTTCTGTTGGTTGACGGGTTAATGTGGCTCGAGGGCCACGAGCACGGGCATGCATCTTATCGACAACCATATGTTCTAACAGAAGTGATGAGCATTAAAGCAGAACCCCAGAAACAGACATTCACTTAGTCGCTAGACACAAAAGAATTAGCTGTTCGCCCAATTCGAGTAGATCGAGATCCTTACCTGATAGTAAATTGGTCCAAAGTAAGTATAAGCTTCCATGCATTCGCCCGTAATGCCGCTCGTCAGCAAATCTTTTCCAGAATAACTGAATCCATGCTCAATCAGAATGCGCGACATATCTTCAACCTGGATATAGAATGTATTCAACAAAAGGACAGGTCCAATTCAAGTCCACGAGCACCTTGGATCCGCCAAAAGCTGTACCATATTGTAGCTTGCCGCTTAAGACACCCGCTTTGCCTGCTAACAACTCGATCATCTTTCCTACCGTCATACGAGAAGGAAAACCATGAGGATTCATAACTGTATCTGCTCGTTGTCAATATCATGCAGTTCTACGAGGCGGATGATAACCTACCAGGACAAACCCCTGCTCGCTAAACGGCATATCTTCTTGAGGGACAATCAAACCACAAACACCTTTTTGACCATGTCTGGAAGAAAACTTATCTCCTAGTTCTGGTCGTCTAGTTTGCCTGACAAGGACTTTGACGAGCGTTTGGTCGTTCTCGGTGTCAGTTAGCATGACTTTATCAACGTATCCGGGTATAGGATATTTGTACGTCATTGGAGTGTTTCGATATGTGGTGCTCGCTCCAGGTTGCCCCGTAAAGGAATTATCATTAGCATTCGAGGGTGTCTGTTTGTTGATGTATACATCTCCCGGATTGAGACGCTCGCCAGCCCCGGCTAACCCATCGGCCTCTAGTGAAGAATACTTCGACGGTACTTCACCATTCTCATCTACTGGAGCATCCGCTAATCGATCAAAACTAAGAAAGATGTTAGTCGAAGATCAGGATAATAATGATTCCAAGTTAACTGACGTTCCATTAGGGTACTTCCTAATCAAGGCTGTATTCTTTCTGAATACTTGACATCGTCCATACCCTCGATCTAGGCTAGCTTTGTTCAAAATCAAAGCATCTTCTATATCGTATCCCGAGAAACTCATAACTGCGACCGTGGCGTTCTGACCCGCGGGTAGTCGATCATATCCTATTAGCTCGATAGTTTTGGTTTTCACCATAGGCTGTTGAGGATATACCAGAAGGTATAATAATGTATCAATCCGATTGAGTTGATTATACGCGATAGCTCCAATAGCTTGTTTACCCATTGCACATTGATATGTGTTTCGTGGAGATTGGTTGTGATGAGGATATGGGATCAAACCGGCGACGGCGCCAAGTATCGTAAACGGTTCAATTTCAAGATGGGTAGTGGCAAGTTCGATGCTTGATTCGTAGAGAGCGATATACGAATCATTCTCCTCGTTGACGTCAAGGTATTCCACTAAGCCTCGACGCAAAAAATCATCGAATGTCATGTGACCCTTCGTGAGAAGCTGTTGGGCCAAGTCAGGGAGTGAATGATATATTAGAGTGAAAACCTGGTCACCTCAATATGTTCTGTCCTAACCCGAGGCTGTCCACGTTCTACAATAATCATTGGCCGACAAATCCGACCGCCATCGCTAGCAATGTGAACGGAGCGGTGGTGGTGGTTGATATAGATGCTGACGAACTCGCTAAACTTGCCAGCGCGCCGGAGTTTTCTGAAGTTATGCACGAAACGCGTTGGAGATCGCGTTAGACCAACGATAGTACCATTGACATTAACCACGAAGGTTCCTTGACTGTATATTTCTGTCCCAGTTGCTAGGCAGATGTCTATCCAGTAGTCAGTACAACCATCAAAGAACCGGTACTTGTGTACGAACCCTCGACACCGAGCATAAAAGCAAGTTTAATGATAGGCTCCTCTTCAACATCAGTGGTAATATGGGTCATCAGCGCCAAGTTCTTTACCAATCCGCATGCTTCTCCTTCGGGTGTATCGCTAGGACAGAGCATGCCCCACTGACTGGGCTGTAACGCTCGGGGCCCACTAACTTTACGAGTCTTTTCGAACTGACTTGAGATCCGGGTCATCATTCCTAAGG